>CAOJBI011632134.1:0-10433 GCA_948277035.1 Euphorbia corollata
ATAATTACTTTCTATCTAGCTAAAACTATATCAGAAGAACAGAATACAGCAGAGAGAATAAATGAAAGATGGAATTCAAGAACAAAGAACAATCAAATAAGTACCTTCATGTTCACCAATTAAAATCGAGATTCCAATCCAGTTACAAAGAGAGCTAGCTGCAACGATCTTATGAACTTACACAATCACGATTGAAAAATCTAGGGTTCTGAGCAATAAGGCAAAATAAAAATCCCAAATCTCGACTAATGCAATAAAAAATTGAAACAAGGAACGAATGTTACCTGCATGTTTACAGATCGGAGAGTAAGAGGGCACAAAACGGCGAAGAGAGATCGATATCGCGGAGGGTGTGGCTGCTGTGGTTTATCAAAGATGAGATAAAGGTGTGGCTACTGTGTGGTTTATCGAAGAGGAGATAAGGAATTAGGAAAATTGGGTATTTGATGAGCAATGGGGAGGGTTCTAATAAAAGAACCCTCCCTAATGTTATTTGATGAGCAATAGAGAGGGTTCTAATAAAAGAACCCTCCCAAATGCTCATCAAATACTTTTCCGGGTAATACATTAAATAATAAAATAATAAAGTGAGCAATAGGGAGGGTTCTTTAAAAAGAACCCTCCCTATTGCTCATCAATTATTAATACATTAAATAATAAAATATTACCTATTGCTCATCAATTACGTAATACATTAAATAATAAAATATATTAAACTTTTCCGGACAGTTATTAATAAAGATCCGACGAGAATACATTAAATAATAAAATATTATACTGAGCAATAGGGAGGGTTCTTTTTAAAGAACCCTCCCTATTGCTCATTAAAGACTTTTCCGAACGGTTCATACATTAAAACCGTCCGGATTAGTTTCATTATTACGGAGGGTTCTTTTGTAGAACCCTCCGTAATACTTTGGGGTATACTAATCCGGACGGTTGTGAAGTTTAAACCGTCCGGATTAGTATAAATTAATTTATTTTTCAATTAACTTACAGCTTTCTTTGACTTAAAATGCCTTTTACCAACGGTTGTTTCCTGAACCGTCCATACAAGTTAGTCACTATTAGCCATTTTTGTACTAGTGGTGGTTCGGCTCGAATGCCTACTTCTATAATTGACGACTCAAAGAAATTCAACTAATAATAACTGGAGATTTACAAGACCACTCAGGTGTTTACACTGCCCGATGACCCAATAAACCCAGAGAAAATTACCGAATCAAATTTTCTCTGACCACACAGGCAAATAACAACTCACTTAATCTTTGCTTGAATATTTCTTCCGATGCTACAACATACCAATTCTCATGGTATATATATATATGTGGAGCAAGTATGCATGATATAATGTGAATTCATAAAATGAATTCTTCAATTTCTGCGACTATAAACATGTTGCATGCCAACACATTTTGACTTTGTCCAACCACCCTCCAACACTTGATTAATATATAGGACCTCTTGATATTGATTCATTTGCATTCCCATTTGTCTCACATGTGAGAAAACAAAACTTCAATCAATATTTCTGCAGCACTTTTATTCTTGTATTCTCATTAAATAATTTCAAATTAACTCTAACACCTTGACACCTGAGCCATGCGCCTAAGCTTCAGGACCCCCTATCCCCTGGTTGGCACCTAGTGCCTTGACAAAATGCCTGCAATTCAACATCTCCTGACCAAAAATAGCTTCATTTATGAACTTCCACACAATCCAACATACTATTCCAAGTATTAATCCCCATTTCGAGAAACCAAAACAATCATTCTTCCATAAGTTGTCCATTAGCCAATTTCTAATATTCACAACAATAAAAGAATAAACTGTATGGGGTAACAAATAAAACCAAACACACTGAGTAGAAGGGTAATAACAAAGCACATGAGTAATAGTTTAATCTTTGTATTTGCATCGATCACACAACTGACTTTCCGTTAGACTAAAGATAAAATTATTAACATTATCACTACGCAAGTTGGCTGGGTTTAGGAAATGCATCCAACTTGGCCCGTAAGACCTGGAACCGATGGCGAGACAGTGGCTTCGTAAAAACATTTGCAACTTGGTCTTGTGTGGAGATATACCGGACAATGAGAGACTTGGCCGTGACTCTCTCTCTCTCTCTCTCGAACAAAGTGAAAATCAAGTTCCACATGTTTCGTGTGAGAATGAAAAATCCGTTTGGCCATAAGATAGGTGGTGCTTAGGTTGTCACACCAAAGGGTAGGGGCGACTGTCAAAGAAAATCCCATTTCCCGAAGAAGAGATTTAATCCATGCCAACTTGGAGGTTGTATTTGAACTTAATACAAACTAAAAATGATTGTACAAATATAGAAAACTATACAGACTAGGAAAGCTACAAATTACAATCCTAATTAACGGGATCCATATCCCTAATTAACGGGATCTTATCAAGTCTTAGGTGAGCAAAGAGAAAGTAAGGGGAATAATTTGGAGGATTTGCTGACAGAGAGAAATAATGGGTTTGCTTCTATTGAGATTTTCAAGGAGATTCAAAGTTTCTTCAAACGAAATTGAAATCAGTTAGGTGTGATTTTGAGATCTTTCTTGATGAAAAATAAGGAACCAATTGCTGATTTTTTGTCACGAGCAATGGCAATTGCCAATCAAATGCTATCCTATGGTGAGCGAACCATAGACTGTTGACGAGGCAAGATTGAATAGATCCATTGAGACAATTGAGCCAAAGGAATTACAAGTGAAAGAGGAAAGCTCCAATAACAAAAAAATGACATGAAATGGACGTGGCATAGGTTCATATTGTGGTGGAATAGGTCATGGCAGAAGCAGAAGGCGTGATATTAAATGCTATAAATTCGGAAAACATGGGCCTTTTCAAGCTGATTCCTGGTACAAGCTAATACCATAGGAGCTTGGAGATGATAAGAACATCCAAGTCGAAAGAAAAGGGATTATTGCAAACAACACCAACAATGGTAAAATAGAACTCCATATTGATTTTCAATTTGTTCCAAATCTGGCATATAATATTGGCTTAAAGTAGGAAAATTGAGTGGTTACCTAATAAAGTGTGATGATAGAACATGTATTCTCAAAGACAAATCATTATAAAGAATTATGACCAATGTTTTTTTTTGAAAGGGTAAGGCCTTAATAGGCAAGCCCTAGCACGAGCATCCCAACTAGGTTGGCACCCCCAAACTAGGAACCTAAAAAGACTCGAAAATTTATTGAAAGCACTCTCAAGATTAGAATGATTAAAATAGGTTACAATGTAAGTTGTAACTACAAAAACTTTCCACTCGATGCTTTTAGTAGTTTATAATTTTGCTCTAGTCATTGAAAGTTGAATCAAAGTTGTGGTATCTACTCTATAGGCACCTAAATGTTAATGGTTGAAGTTTATGAATGAAAAAGGTAAGGTACATAGACTTCTAAACTTGAATCTTTTGATGATTTAGGCCAAATGTATGTATGAATGGCTCCTCCACCTATAACATTTTAACCTATTGCCCTCCTGATCTTTACAAGGTCCTTGTAGCTCACTCATGTTTTGAAAGGTGCATCTCCGAACTCCTTACATCAACCACTCTCAGTCAAGTGTGGCAAGGCCACGTCACTATTTATGTACAATAAAAGATAGAAAAATAAAAATAAAATATAAAACCCTAATTACACTCTATCCTTTCTTGTTCCGCTAGTTTTTCCATATAATTTTAACTCTTCAATTACTGATACGAATAAAACGGCGATCACCGGAAATGGTACCGAAAAATAGTAAAATGCTAGATACAGGGAATAAAACAGAGAAAGGGAGGCAAAGAGTGAGAGAATCTAAAGGGAGAGAGAAACCATTTCAATTTTCATTCATAAAACTTAACATATTTTCAAACCTAAATTCTGAAATACTAATATAGTTGCTGCTCACAACAAACGCAGCATTATGCAAAACTACAAAATTCAGATATCAAACGACAATAACTAATAACAAAACGACAAGAGTTTGTTTTCCACATAACATTCCATTCACCTTAAAGACCTTGCCTTAAGGTCTAAGTTTCCGCAACTGAACCAAAGCCTTGCAACCATATTTCCTCTGTCAACCATCTTCCTGTGTACCACTGATACAAAAAGGAAAATATCTTCAATAAATTTTGCATACTTGGATGTAATATCATGTTGATTATACACCTCCTTTTTCAACTGGAATACTTGAAGTCTTGGTAGTTCCTCATTGAATCCAATGCAATTTAAAATTGTAAGAGGTGTAACGTCATGTGGTCTATGCCCATTAGCAACTCTGAAGTAGTTGATAGCAAGTAGGATATCATCATTTGAAGCAAATAAGCTTGGATCACTTACCAGACCTTGAAGGGCACATACTAGAGTTGAAAATATCAAACTAACATGCACAATAGCTAGAAAAGGCCAAGCAATGGCAGCAAAAAGAATTGAGCCTTGAGTAGCCACCAATCCATTAGAACAGTCCATTATGCCCGGAAAATAGAGACTAACCAATGAAATGAAACAGCAGAAAGTATATCCTTTCAAACTCAAGTCCATAGCTGCAACTGTTGAATGTTTTCCATTTGCCAATAAATCCACAATATATATGCAAGCCACATGAAATAAAAGGTCATATGAACTCGGACATTTTAACAACTCAGCATCTATACAACCATTAACTAGAAAGATAAACTCTCTAAATTTCCCATTAACAACCATTGAAAAGGTTTCTACAGCTCTCAACCCTTCAATTTCACCATCAACCTCATTTTTAAATGAGTACACTAATATCCTCATCCAATCAAACAAATGCAAGCCCTCAATTTCTACGTTATTATTTGTTGTAATCATTAATTGCAAAGAATCCATATAACCTTCATCCACCATATCGAAAACTCGCCTAGCATATATAATTTTCCCAAATTTTCCGTACCCCTCAAGCAAATGACGGAAACTAATAGCATAAGTTTTTACTCCTCTACTCCATAACTCAATAGTTTCAGTAGCCATTCCATTGGGGTAGCCAAAAACAATTGCAGGAATGTAAAAGGCAGGCACTTTCTTGAACTCAATTAGAGACACCCCCTTCCATAGCTCATCATTATGTATTGTAAGCAAAGCAAAGCCACATTCAATGCTAATTACTAGAACCAAGGCCAAATACATGCTATCAGAACCAAACAAAGCCCTAATGTATTTCACTTCAACTTCACCAAGGCTAGGATCCGCCAATCCTTCATCTTTTTTATTTAATTTCTCCTCAAGGCCATTTTTCTCAATCACCTTCTTCTTACCAAGCGACACAAGTTCAACTTTATAGTACACAATAGAATCAGGAGGTTGAACAATAACGAATTCACTATTCTTAAAAATAGAATTTCCACTATCTAGTGCGTGACTCTTAACAAAATTATCAGCACAGACAAAAGGTACTAACCCATTCTCTACACAAGCAACAAATATGCTTACAAGAGTACCTTCATTATCTACAACAGAAACTTTACCAAGATAAAATCCTTTCTCAATCAATTCAAGAGCAGAAGTTGCAAAGACAAAATCTTCAACACCATCACCAAGATAAGCTACTTTTCTAATCAATTCAGGAGCATAGATATCATGAATATAATCAGCAATCCCATTAATCCAACTCATAACCAAAAGTCTATAAATGTAAGGATCTCTAATGATAACCAATTCATCCACAATGTAAGAACTAGGGCTAAAAAGTGAACCATTAATTATGAGCATAGATTTCACTGAATTATGAACAGGAAATGGCAGGTTCCATTGGAGACTAGAGAGATTACCCATTTGAATCATGTTAGGCTGCAAAACAGATGGTATTTGTATACTAGACAGCTGAGAAGTTGGTTGTACTAATTCCTGCTCATGTGGTTGAAACCACTGCTGCGGTGGAACTTGTTGCCTTTGAGATTTATAGTCAGGGAAATGAGAGGTAGAGTGAAGCTTAAGACCACAGTGGCGGCAGTTAAAGAATATGAGATATAGTGGGGAATCTTGCCTCTATTTGTCCCCTAATCAGGGTCTAAATCACACTCTCCTCCTTCACTCGCTATTTCCAGGTCCTTCTTCATATATACTTCATCATCACCTTTATGAGCTCCTTTCTTACTCAATCCCAATCCACAAACGGTATCTTCCGCCAACAATGGTGGCCCGAACTTAGAACCTCTGCCAGTCAGTGGTTGGAATTCTAGATCTAGATTAGGAAATTCAAGCTTTGAATCAGCTAGATCTTCAAACTGAGCTGGTTCGAGTAGCGGCTCCAATGGCATAGGCTCTTCTTCTTCCTGTAAATCGCAATGATCAACCTGAGTTGGTGCTACTTCTTCCTCTTCTAAAAATTTAGAGAACTCTTCATCGATAATAGCTCTAATGGACACTCTCAACTTCAAATGCAACTCATTCATGGTTCTTTCGATTATTTCCTTCATATCGTCGAACAAAGACATGGTGGAATCTGGATCCGAGGAACAAAAGCTCTGATACCAAATGATACGAATAAAACGGCGATCACCGGAAATAGTACCGAAAAATAGTAAAACGCTAGATACAGGGAATAAAACAGAGAAAGGGAGGCAAAGAGTGAGAGAATCTAAAGGGAGAGAGAAACCATTTCCATTTTCATTCATAAAACTTAACATATTTTCAAACCTAAATTCTGAAATACTAATATAGTTGCTGCTCACAACAAACGCAGCATTATGCGAAACTACAAAATTCAAATATCAAACGATAATAACTAATAACAAAACGACAAGAGTTTATTTTCCACATAACAATTTTTTACATTCTAATTAATGTTAGAAGTGAATTATAAATTGTAGTTTACTGTTTAAAAAATAATAATTTTCAAGTCATTCACTAACGAGAAATGGTCCCTACGCAAGGATGACGCACATATATCGAGAAATAATCCAAATTTTATTCGGATAAATCTTTTATCTATTTTAGCAAGTCGATAACGGCCGCTAGGGCAGTGAGATTGGCTGATATAATGGGTATAAAACGCGCTCTCATTCCATTTGTTTATTTAAGTGTCCCTCTCTTCCGAGGGAAACCTAGAGTGGTGCGTTTACTGCCCATTTATCATAAAATCTTACATAAATTTGCGGGTTGGATTGGCAACTCTTTATCTATGGCGGGTCATGTGGTTTTGGTCTAGTGCGTTATTAATAGCTCCCTCTTGCATTCTTTCGCATTCTACTCATGGCATAGTTCCTTACATAATAGTTTGAAAATGGCCATTCGTAATTTTATTTGGTCTGGAAACGTTGAGAAAAGAAAGTTGGTTACTATGCCTTGCCATATCTGCATAAAAACGATCAATAATGGGGGTTCAGTTTGAAGAAAATTGGGGACGTCAAAAAGCTATGTTGGCGAAATTCGCTTGGGGTTTAATTGTCAAGAGGTTGCCTTTCTTTGCTCTATTCCGGCGCAGATTCTTAAAAAATGACCTTTTGCTTGCTTGGATTGGTAACTAGAGCATTCGGAATTCAATTAGGCATGTGTACGGGATATTTAGGGGCAACACTATCTGGTTTCTTGGCCGTAACTCACAACTTGGATTCTGGAATGCTGAGTGGATTACGCCAACCTTCGCGGTCCAAATGGAGCTTGGGGTTGAGGATCCGTTTTGGTGGTCTGTGAAAGTTTAGCACTTTTTGGTTGATGGAGTCTGGTCTCATCTTCTGGGTTCAATTCCAACAGCAATTAAAAACCAAATTATGCTCACACTGACGCAAGTTGAGGATTTGGATACTTCATTTTGGAAGCCAGCGAGTAATGGCATTTTCACTTTCAAATTGTTCTACCAATGGTTGCAACCTCATTCTCTCCCTTGTTCGATCTCTAAGAGGTTTTGGCTTTCGAAAATTGCTCCTTCACAGTCAATGATTTGTTGACAAGTCTTTAGGGGCTTTATTTCAACTCATGATTGCCTGCAACAAAGAGGTTTTTATCTAGTTTCCCATTGCACTCGCATCTTGCATCATTGTGAAGATCGAAACCATCTTGTTGTTCATTTTCAAGTTTCCCATCGTCTTTGGATTGCGATATAGTCCCTCTTTGGCCAGTAATTTCGATTTATCAAGGTCGATAGATGATATGATAAAGGCTGCTTTTACTCAAATATACAGTCCTCAGATCCAAAATCATTGGCATGCTACGATTGTGAATATAATTTGGATTATTTGGACAACAAGAAACCGTGCTGTTTTTTATAATGTTTGGCCTATTATTCATGGCTCTCTTCAGGAATTATGAGAGATTCTTTGTCGCATTGTTAGCCTTAGGTTCGAAACAATTTGGAACTCGGAAGTTGAGAAAGGGATCCTTCACACTTTGCGCCATGGCCCGAGACTTTCCTGAGCTCTAGTATTATCCCGGTCTGTTGGCAGCCTCCTCCATGGGATCATCTTTGGGTCCAAAGTGATTCTTCATATGTTGTCCACCTCTTTCATACTCGCTGTGATTCGGTTCCATGGTCCGTTCATGCTGCTTGGTGTCATTGCATCACTCTTCTTTCGAACATGACTCTTGTGGTCACTCACATTTATAGGGAAGACAATAGGAATGCTGATGCGTTAGCTTGTCAATGTCGCATTATACAAACATCCTTGGAATTGATGGATACCCCAATAATGTCGTATTATTCAGATTTATTTGTTCATATTTTTTTTGGCTGAATTAACTTTCATTTTGGATGATTCTTTCTTCTCCCTTCTTTAACGCTTTGTAAACATTTATTTTTTCTTTGATTAATAATGATAGAATTTACATGTTTGGGATCATTTTGATTATGTGTGCTGATCAGTATATGTTTGCAAATGGGTTTGTAGATATTGTACAAGATTCCATCAGAATTTAAAGAACCGCTAAAGGTGAAAAAAGTAGAAGTAGCTTGGTGTGACAGCTTAATGCATGTGTTCACCTCTGTTGTGGCCAAACTCTTAGTGAAGCTGGTGGATTTAGAGATTAGGGAAAACAGTAATATGGAACAAGTTATTGCCAAAGAGGAGGGTGAAGAAGTAGCAAATGGAATCACTGATATAATTGAGTTTTCTCTTTTGAAGTCTATAACACTAAATAGTCTTGAGAAAATGAGGTGTTTCTATGGTGGATCTTGTGCAATGATATTTCCTTTATTGGAATCTCTACGATTCTATGGGTCCATGTCAATGAAGACATTTAGCTATGGTGGATCGTCGTTAAGCACGCCAAAGCTGAAGAGCATATGGGTTGATGATAAAGAAAGAGATCTGATCGGTGATCTTAACACAGAGGTACAATCAACACTTACTTTATCCCATTTTTAAATTGTTAATTTTTTATTCGAGGTTTAATTATTGATTAAATACTCTCAACTTGATCCTTTTAATGATATAAAATAAAGTTCTTGAAATTCAGAACAACTAACAACTTAATGAAAGGCTTGTTTTGGAAAAAGACTAACATTAGAACAAAAAATATAATTTGATTAATTCTTTGACAATTGCTTAAATCCATTATAATAAAAAGATAAAATAACACTTTTCTTAAATTAAAATGACTTTAGTTATAAACTTATAACCATAAAAACTATATTAAGTCTCGTTTGAATTCTTTTGTCTTATAAAGCTATTGTTAACATATTAAATTATGTTATTTATATATTAATTTGTCAGCAACACGTTTTTTATTGAAAATTGTAAATGGATTTGATGGATTTGATGATGGCTTCGATTGGAGGTGTATTTGAAATTTAAGAAAATTTGATTAAGATAATCTGATTGATCGAATTCATTAAAATTTCATAGTGCCTTTTATATGCCAACTTATTCTCAAAAAAATTTAAAACAAATAAATTCTAGACAAAATATTCAACACATAACCTTATTCATTATAAGGCCTCTCAACTTGGCTTAAAAAATCTCATATCTGTCTTAACTTTGACAATATCCCTGTATTTACTTCATCTTTGAAAAAGTGCACCTATTAACTCCTTCCATCCTACATGGCATCTTATCTAGCATGGGTTGAATTTTGTGGAGAGTGATTGACCATAATTAATTAAAAAAAGAATGGCTGAAATTAGGGGTGAGCAATACCCGTTTCGATTCATCAATCTGCATCATTACTTCAATACTAGTCAAACTTGATTATTTACTTGAATGTTGCAGATGAGTACAAAGTTACGCCTGTACAAGGCGCAAGACTTACGGATAAGCCTCCATCATTTATTAGATGAAGAAATGAGTAAGATTCGACAAATAGAAGTTGTGTACTCTTATGAAAAATTGTTGAATGTGATTCCATGCGATTTGATAGAAAGACTTCAAAATGTAGAAGTACTTACTGTGGAAAACTGTTATGAAGTGGAGGAGATATTTGAGTATGATGGGGTCAATAATAAGAACGGAACTGTTGCAATATCCT
>CAOJBI011636155.1:0-16441 GCA_948277035.1 Euphorbia corollata
TACCAACATAGTAAATGCAGGAGACAGATGGCAGCCAGTTATGCAGTTCACTCTGCAATTCAGTAAAAAGTACTAGGCATCATAAGCAACACCAGCCTCCAAATAGATAAGATCCAAATGCAGTACCAAGAACCGCATACCTTCCAATTTACCAAAACAGCATTTGGAACAATTATAAGATGCGAGCCATAGTTTCCTTTAAATTCCATCAGATAAGCAATCAACGACATCACCTAGAAAGCAAAAAATTGCAATTTAGAGCAAACACTAACATAGATCGCTATTATAGGTTTCCATTTCCAAGAGGGTTTGTTCACAAAACATATAAGGCACAGAACATCACCTGAACGGTCTTTCCAAGGCCCATCTCATCTGCTAAAATCCCGTTTAGTTTGTTATTGTACAATGAAAGCATCCACTGTAACCCTACCTAAAGGATGCAAGCATTTACCAAAGTGTAAGTAGCTGAAAATTAAGCTGCAACAGCTTAATATTGCCTAGAAGAAAATGGAAATATTCTCAAAGTTAGGACGCTACAAGCTGATAATCTCGTAAAGTTCCAGCTCGTAACATGGAAGGCTGCCTTGTGACCCTCTCATTCACAGCATGAGCAAGATTGTAATATCTGGTGACAACACAAAGTCACAACAAAATTACAAAAGCTAGTAAGAAAGAAAATTAAATTAATGTAGAAGCACTGCATTTTTTCATAGATAAAATTGCAAAAAAGCACTCTATTGATACTTGATAATCAAAGGAGCAGCTCATTCCAATCTGAAATCAGAAATTCATTAAGCATTGGATCCAAGAAATTACTTGTTAACAGAAGAATTGTCCCTTGGCGCATTCATTTCCATAAATCGGTTTCTGATCATTACTTCCTCCCCAGCACAAGCTGCTGCTGCCCTTACTTCTTCCTCAGACAGACCCTTTATCAACAAATAGCATGGCTAAAATAAGCAAATCTGAAACTATCCAGGGCCCAAACAAAATGAATAACAAAGAGTAAATTCTAGTTTAATGAGAAGAGAAGTAACACAAAAGTAAATCAGCTGTCATAGGAACTGCTAGAGAGGGGGGGAAGGGGGTGGGTGGGGGAGGAAAATGCTAAAAAATGCATGCCTGATGACGTGCAGCTGCTGCAGCAGCATTTGCTGCTTCCTCTACTTCTTGATGATTCTTGGCTGCTGTAATTTTACTCCCTAGTTTGTGAAGGTATTCTTCTGTCTGAGTCAAGAATGATGAAAGAACAGAATATCTCTCAGCAGCATCTCCTGGTATGCTAGTCTGCTGCTCCAGCAACATCTCCCTATATCTTTCAACATCATTGTTCTTCAAAGCTTCCATTCTTCTATTTCTACCATCATCTTTTCTCTTTGAAAACTCTCGCAACATTTTTTCATGGCATTTAGCAACTCCTCTGTTGCGTGCAGTTCGTGCATCTCGGATAACCCAATGAGCCTCAAGAAGCTTTTTGCGCCATTGGAAAATGGCCTTTAATTGTTTATCTCTCATGGCTTTATGGGAAGCCTGTACTTGTCTTGCCTGCTCCATCCGTTGACGCTCACACAACCTAACAAACTTTCGATATGGCCTGTCAGGCATTGCCATTATCTCTTGTTGTTGCTGATCCACTTCATCCCTTAAACGTGCCTGCAAATCTAGAAGCCTGAGCTTTTTTTCTTCAATTTGCAACCGTAACACAAGATCTGGTCTAATCCTTTTTCTTTCTAAATTTAACACCAGTAAACTATTGATTTTCTTCAGACTCTCTGACCTCTTTTTATGAAGCACCTCTTTTCCTTCCTCGGAAAGAAGATCTTTAACGTCATACGCCAATGTTAGATTGTTGTTAGCATTAATCATCCCTGATGATCCAATGGAATCGTGCTTCCTAGTAAAAAAGGGAAAATCAAACAATGGTCCATGATACTTTCTGGCAGAACCAACATCTTTTGCCTGGGATCCAGTGCTAGCTTGTGCAGGCTTCTTAGCTTGTATAGCATCAGATGCAGGAAACTGTGGTGCAACAGCTTTCCCTCGATCGGTGGTAAGATCACTTCTAACAGAAGCTTTCTGAAGACTTCGTTCTGCATCATGGTCTGGCTTAACAGATATTACTGAAGCTTGCTGATCTTCCTTTCCAGTAGCCACCAAGGTTGTAGGTTCCTTCACCAGGGTCATTGTCCCCTGCACATGACTTCCTGGAACAGTTGTTCTCTCGTCTACAAAGGCTTCTTCTTTTGGAAAATTCTGACCATTTATAGGTGGCAATGACTGAGAATTCTTCTCATTGCATTCCATATTCCTCGCTAGGTCATCAACAAGTTTCTCACCACAACTAACCTGATTACTTCCTCCAACGGGGACAAATTGCCGCTGCAATTGTGACTCAAGGGGTGGAGGAACAATTGCTCGAAGAAGCTCTTGTGGAAGTGTACCTTCCCCTTTCTGTAAAGGAATTGAAAAGAAACCATTTATTCTCCACTTAGCAATCAATAAGTCAATGTACTTCATAAAAAAAAAAAGATAATAGTATCAGGGAGAGGGAGATAAGAGTTTGGACCTTCAATCGCCTAAATGCTAATATTTGCGCCTTCAGAACATGTAATTGTTGCTTAGTGAATGCAGACTTCTGCCCCGTCTTAACACCATGGCCACCTTGTGAGGGAAAGGAGTTAACTGAACTTCCATCATTAGAAGGACCAGTAGATTGTGGAGAAGATCGGTTCAACTGGTTGAGCTGCTGCATCTGTACATTTTCCTGGCTACTAGATGCATTTTTTGCAGGTAAACTTTGATCTACAGCTTGGCTCATGCTAGGAGATGTTTGAGGAGGATGCATTGGAGACATTCCATTTCCAAGAACAACCCCTGTTCTAGATGGCAATTGGCTCTCTCTGCTGTTAAAAGGAATTGACTTAAGGTTGTTAGAGTTGTTAACCATCCCTGCACTGGAACTCGAGCCAAATGGTCCAGGTGGACGGGTTTGTCTGGTTTTGGGAGGGCCAGACTGCCCTGATACATCACTCGATGAATTAGTATGCGGAGAACTCTCACTTGTGACTGGAGGCGATGAAACCTGATGCTTTGGCACCGAGATAGGAGCAGGAGAAGCTTGTCTGCCCGCATTGATTTCATTTGACTTCTGTTGGGTAGCCATCTTTGACTGCATGAGTGGAATGAGCTGTTGCACCAAGTTGGCATTTGCAGGTAGTGAGAGATCAATATTGCGCTCCAGTGCCCAGGCCTGCATGGCTTGCCACGGTGCAGCCATCGCTATCTGGTTGTTTGCCATGTTTTGCTGAGCCTGTGGTGCCTGCATAGGCCTTACGGAATTAGCAGGCATTAATTGTCCAATGACAGGACCTTGCATTGGAGGCTTTGACTCATCCATAGGTTCAGATGCTATCACTTGTCCTTGCTCTGCCTGCTTTTCACTACGAGAAAAATTCTCAGATGAGGTTCTAGATGAAGAATGCTGAGCTTGATTAGCCGCCTGCATGGACATCAGTTCCTGCATTTTAAAATTTCCCATTCTTGTGTCTTGATCCTTGCTAGAGGCAGGGCCCAACATTCCCATTTTAGACTGTTGTTGAGACTGCATAGCCATAGCTGACTTTTGTTGCTGAAAAGCATACTGGAGATACGCCTGATGAACGGGATTAAAGACGTGTTGCTCAACAGGGTGATTCCTATGGCCATCCTGGGGAGAACCATGCTGCTGAGCTAGATCAAATAATTTTCTAGACTGTTGAGGCATTGAACCTGGAGAAGAAGTGAAATTGCTTCCTCCAATAACTCCTTGGAAGGGACCACCTTGATTAGCTAGAAGACTTTCATTTCCGTCAGGTTTTCTAAGCAGCTGATGTTGTGATGCCTGCAAGGAAGATAATATGAAATAAGAACAAGTATGGTTAACTGAAGTTGAGCAGCTTCATGTTCCACTATTTTACAATATTTGGTACCCAAGTATAATTGATGAAATGTAAATACCTTGAAAAGAAAAGAAAAGAAACAATTACACCATGAGAATATATTTACCCAACTTTAGATATGTAAATGTCAACCAGAATGCTGAATAAAGTAATAGGAAAAAAACGAATAGCAGCTGCAATCATACCACATACGTAATGGAAAAAGACAGAAAACAGTATTCATCCGAAATAAAGCATACAACATATTCACATAAATAATAGAAAAGATGACAAAACAATAATTAAAAAAATAAACAGAAATGGGCAAGCGATTTTATGACCATATCATCCCATATGCGTTTCCAAATTATTAGAGGAAAATTGACACGACTACAGAGTTCATGGCGAACAGAAAGATCAGCAATAACGTAAAACCAATGTATAATTCCGATTAAAATAGCTTAAAGTTAAATGCCGCTCTCCATCTTGTCCGAAATTAGTGCATGGCTAGTATGGGCCTACATTAAAACACCTGAAATCAACTAGTTGATCAAAATTGAGCTTAACGCTGATCACTCCCACTAATCAAAATTTTCGGAAAGTGCAACCTGACATGCCCATAAGTAAACGAAAGCACTTAATCCACAAATGAATTCCAAAATAAACAAAATTATACAGAAAACAAAAACACATACCTGCCTAGACCCCAATTGCTGGTGCTGCTGCTGCTGAGAATCGAACCCTAACTGAGGCGTGGACACAGCAGAGGAAGAAGAGGAAGGTGATGCAGCTGCTGATGACGTGGACGCCGCCCGCCCAGCCGGTCCAACCCGACTGGGGCCACCACCAGCAGATTGCATGCAAATTACAAGAGTCCTTCAAATTTCACCCCCGAAAATGAGAAAAAGGGAAAGAGGGGAAAAAGCCAAAATCTCGACAAAACCCCAAATTTGTCTCCCGATCCCAACGTTCAAAAACATAAATACAGCAACTAGGTGTGAGACAGTCTTCCCCCTATACCCACACACACTCTCTCTCTCTCTCTCTGGGTTTTTTTTTTTCAATTTTTCGGTCGAATATTCTCTCACTGTGAAAAAAGAAAAAAGAAGAAGAAAAAACGGAGGCGACAATTTCTGAGTGGAAATGGAGATGATGGATCTGAAGAAATGACAGATCGGCGATTCCAGGACTGACTCGCTACGAGTCTCACGCGATTGGAGGTTCAATTTTCCCTCTTTTTTTTTCTTTTTTGTTTTTTCAGTCAAACCCTAGGATTTGTTTCCTTTCTTTAATTTCTTTTTTCCTTGTGAGAGATTTGTATTTTCTTTTATGGCCTAATATTATCTTCTCTCTATTGAGCTAATGAAGAAGCTTTTATGGCCATTTACGGTTAGAAAAAGCGCATTTACGGAGTTACCCTCATACTTGCTTTTAATTACTGTTTTAGCCCTGAAATATCTTCACTGTTCAATGGCGAGTCTAGGTTTTTTTTTTTTTTTTTTTTTGTAAGCAGTTGTTGATGTTTTTTTATTGCATTTCTGAATTAAAATTGATTTTACATGTTTTGTTTCTGTCGTTTGAAAGCTATTTCAGTTCTATCGTAGATATCAGGAACGGCTAATCAAACAAGACTTTGAAATGTACGAGTTATTTTTTTTTGGTTGGAGCTGATGGTAAACATTTTTCTGTTACAATCAACGAAAACTTTTGTTTAATAATGTTGAAATATAAATCAAACTTAAAAAAAATTATGTGATTTCACTAATTTATTTAAAAAAAAAAAGGTGTCTATGATGGTAAAACATTTTGTATAGATATAGTTTAAATTTTAGGGTAAACTTCAAAAAAGTACCCTGTGATTTCACTCATTTTCAAAAAAGTACTCTGTGAATTTTTTTACAAAAGGGTACCATGTGGTTTCAAAAATTTTGCAAAAAGAGGATTTTCAATATTAAATCGTGTCATAAAATGGGTATTTGTGTTCGTTTTTGTCTGAATTTTTGCGGGATGACTAATAATAATAAAATGCACGTAAGTGATAAATTTTGTAATTTTTTGAATAGTATAACTATTTTTTTAAATTAAATTATGGTAACAAATTTTAAAAATTCATAAAAAATAGTTACATTATTAAATAAATTACAAAATTTATCACTGACGTGCATTTTATTATTATTAATCATCCTGCAAAAATTCAGATAAAAATGAACACAAATACCCATTTCATGACATGATTTAATATTGAAAGGGTACTTTTTTGCAAATTTTTGAAATCACAGGGTACCTAAAAATAAATTTTAAACCACAGAGTACCTTTTTGAAAATGAGTGAAACCAGAAGGAACTTTTTTGAAGTTTACCCTAATTTAAATTCCTTGGCATAAGATGTTTATAGATTTTTAACAACATATTTATCACAAAGTCCGTCGATATTTAATTTTAATTAACGAAACTTATTTTTGCTCTCTGCCTATTTTTAATTACGCTCAGAGTCTAACAAACATCGAAGACGCCCTAAAATGGACTATTGATTAGATATTTAATGAATTCCTTTTTACCGATTCATTTTGTGATATTACAAAATCCGTTTAGCATGTCAAGGCTTGCTATAGCTTCTTGACTCAGATCCAATTAACTTGTTGAATGATCCACTTTTATAGCATTCAAGGCGAACATCATCTTGTTTCTTTCTTTAACAAATTGTGTCATTTCTTTGCCATTTCAGGATCAAAATTCTAGTTTTACTACTTCTTCACTATTGTAGAAATGGATGATGTTTTTGGAGAAGTAGGCAGCAAGTACAGAATCTCTCTGGCAGATTCAACAATGATGTGGATTGTGCACCGCGCAATGGACAAAGCCCATGATCGAGCACAACGAAGAGAAGGTCCAGTCGAATGCCTGACAGCCATATCCATGTTTTATGAGCTAGCAGTCATACTCTTAGAAGGCTGTCTGAAATTCCTCCAAGAAGAATCTGATTCCACTTTCGAGACCACTGATGAAGAAGAAGTCGTTGGAGGCTTAGCAGAAATCAGAGATCGTCTCGTTGGACGCCTCAAAGATGCAGAGCTTGCTATTTCCGAAAAGGACAAGGAATTAGCCAATAGACTCGAAAAAGAGCTAATGCTGAACAAGGCATTGGAAAACAAGGAGAAAGAATTGGATTCTTTACGAGCCGAAGAGTTAGATGAGGATAGAGAAGGACAATTTTCGGGGCTCAAACATTCCGTAGATCAGCAAGTGTGGAGTATCAAACAAAGGCTCGAACCTGAAAGTAAGTCGTTAGATAGAAGGAGAAGAAATAGAAGCTGTGATGATTTCGATATCGAACTAATGGGGATAGATATTGACATCTTAAAAGAAACTATGGATATTGCTTTTGGAAAGATGCAGAGTGTGGTTTTTTCTTCTGAAATTGAGCCAGCAGAGCAGCAATGGATGTGGACAATCGAGAAGGATACGTTATCTATTTTGATCAAAGGATTTATAAGAGAAATAGAATCTGAATTTCATCGGCAAGATAAGCGAGCTTCGACTCATTTGTGCGATTCAATTAAGGAAATGAGATTCTTGCATAATGAACTACAAAGTCTATGCCAATCTGAAGGCAATCAAGAGGGTAAGATTCCTTTGAAATTGATTGGGAAATCTTCTTCGGCGATGAGTAGTCAACAGAATTCGTCTGATGAAGATGATGATCCAAAAGATGGAGGAGGAAATTTGGTTGCTAAAATGATAAAGAATCATGAATCCATTATCAAGAAGAAAAGCAAAGAGGTGAACCGAGAAAAGCGGGATATTACAGGGGAAAGGCGGAGTTCATACCCTTGGGGAGACGAGGATGTTGTTAGTTCAAGAAGAAGGATGCAAGATGTTATTGCGAGAATCGAAAGATTGATTGACCATACGGAATTTTTTCAAAAAACCTTCAGTCTCCTTGAATATGATGAAAAGGTTGAAGGTTTCTGTAACCAAGAGAAGTCGATTTCTGAAAATGTATACGAAGCTTTTAATGGTGAAGTAAAGCTTTTGAAAGAAGAGGAAGAAGCAAGCCTCCAGACAATGATAATGAAGAAGACTTGCGCGACGCTTTTGAAAAGTCTGATATCAGATTCTAGCAAAGAGAAGCTGAAAATTGTAAGCAAGTTGAATGATCAAATGGAAAGTGACAAAGTTGATTTTCAGATTAAACAAGAGATACAGTTCATGGTGTTTAAGAATGTAGTGAAGGATTTTTGTGCCGAAATACGTAGCTTGGAAGACCAAAATGTTGGAGGAGAACTGCAAGAGGAAATATTCAAAGTCTCCTTTGTAGAAATTTGCAAGGGATGGAAAGAGCTTATTGAGACACATGATACCGAAAAACATTTCGGGGAAAAGATGTATAAGATTGCTTTAGAAGAGAGCCTCAAAGACATGGCCAACCCTAGTAGGCTAATAGGCCAATCGAAAACGATGTATATTGATGGCTTTGGAATATTTCAGTGTTTCAAACATTCAATTCAGGAGGATATTTGCCGAATAGTTTTCAGGGAAACATTTAGAGGGTGGAAGGAGGAGATAGAAGATCATAATTTTGAGAGTCTCATAAGGGAAGAAGTCTTCCTAGTTGTTGTTTTCGAATCTGTGAAGGAAGGGAGTTTTCAATACAAAAATACCGCAGCTCATCAGTTTGATCACTGTGATATCATAGAAGAACTCACTTCAGGTAACAAGTCACATATAAGTCAAGATGTTGATGAAGATGAAATTTTGACTGAAAAGCAAGATTCAGAATTGAAATGCAAGATGAAGATTTCTCAGAATGTGTTATCAGAGATGAGAAGCACTTGTAGTTCAATGAACTGCAAAGTTATGAAAGCTTTGGACCACATGGTTATGAGTAAGGAACTAGTAAATGAATTAAATGCTGGTTTACTTGTATCTTCCGAGAGCGACACAAAAAAGGCCTCCTGGTTGGAAGAGAAAGCGCTTGAAGGTGTAAAAGATCATGTGGCTCCGTCTTATTCTGCCTTTCTTCCAATAATGGAATTTTTACAAGTATTTATGGAATTCAAGTGCAGGGTTGAAGAGAGTTTGGAGCTGAACATCATCAAGTACTCACTTTTCGGTTTAATTTATACATAAATAACATTTTTGACGAATTCTGGTTCCATTGCATTGATAATTTTGGTAAATGAGCATAGGTTGGAAGGGGCAATAAATGATATATATCCACTGGCTGAAGTTGCTGCTACACAAAGGAGGCGAAAAAGGCTCTATCAAAAGGGTTTTCTCAATCGTTGCGAAAACCTTAAGAAGGCTGAAGCTGAGGTATTAAAATTACCTTTTCTATACATTTTTTTATCTGTTTACCCTTGACAAAGTGTGATGTTAGCAATAATTAATCTATGCGACTAAATACGCTAAATTCGAATATAAATTTTACTTATGATAGAATTATCATTAGCTGTCCGATCGATGTTTGCGACTTAAAATGATCTGTTTCTTTTGCAGGTGGATATGTTGGGGAATCAAGTTGAAGTACTTTTAGACTTGCTTCAAAAGATATGCGATGTATTGCAACACCATTCACCAGTGTTGCAACAATATTTCGAGGTGAGCAAGTTCTTACTTTCGGATCGTTTATATTATCAAACAAATTTTTGTAGGTTGTTATGTAATAGTTTGCGCGTATATGTCGACCAAACTCTTACCAGGTGTCGGACATATTAAAGATGATCAGAAAAGAACTAGTTGTTGGTGAAGTGTTTGCTTCCAGGTGACATGTAATTATAGAATGAGAATGTCCATCATGCATGTTAGGCATCACTTAGATGGATTTTGTAAGTCGAATTTCTGGAAGAAAAGGGAAATATTTCATGCATTTTGACCGTAAATTAGAGTTTGTAACTTTTCTTTTTGTGTATTCATATTCTAAACTTTTAAAAATAATCACTTAGCATGCTCTTGAATGTTAATTACAAGTCATTGATGGGATTCACATCATTCATTTAACGCTCGATCAAATTCTACCACCACTCTTTCCTCGATCCCAAGCTCATAAAACCTCCCAAAGTTGAGCCTTATCAGGACTGAACAACAACCATGCATTTGAAATCTAAATTTTGAATCATTCTTCTAAGCTGAATTTCTTTGAAAGGGACGATAACATATTCGAATTTCCTCTCAATCACATCATTATACATGTAATCAACATTCAGTGAGCAGTTTGTGGATGACAGTCCATTCACCGAAAATTTTAGCTTATGTTATTAATCAAATATGTGTATTTCATAAAATTATTACCACCTCAACACCATGATAGCATTTTCTAGGTGAATTGTCCGATGAGTTGTTTTCTTCTGTGTAAATCGATAAAATCCAAGCTTGCTTTTCTTTGAACATTTTCTATTTTTTTTTTCTTCCGTAAGTAAATGTAAATATGTAATACTAGTTTTTGTTCAAATATTAAATTATTCAACTATACTCTGCAACGTGTCGATATATATGTCACCAGAAAAATGAATATGTTATCATTTTTTAGGTACTGGTTTATCCTAAAATTATTCTAGTAAATATTATTTATAATTAATAACAAGCTTTAGTAATTGATGAACGAAAATTCATAATATAGATTGTAATTTAAATTTTTCAAAAATTTGAATATTATTCTAGACAATAGATCCATGCATTTTGAGAAATACACGTTATGATATAGTGCTTCATTTTTATCTCCATTAGCTGTTATTCTTTCTTTAATCTAAATTAATCATTGATAACTTTTGTTTATTCTATTTTACTGAGGGGATTGTTGTTTTTGCTAAATACTTACATTTATAACCCTCAAAACATATAACGCCTATCTTAAAATTTTCAATTTTCTAAAAGCTCTTTATACCATAAAGAGTTGTGCACAAAATAATAGTGCCCTGTGTTATAAGAGTTTTTATACTACACACAAACTGGTTGTTTCCAAAATCAATAATACAAGCGCTTTATAACACAGGTTTCTGCGTTTATACCACAAACAAAAAATTGCGCAAAATACCTGCAACCCTATAAATCTCAAGTAGAAGCGATTTATACTATGTGTAGCGCTTTATACCACAAAATATCGGTTTCAGCTGAATCAATTGAAACTACCTAGAGTATCACATCTTTCTCTTTTAGAATCCAATTGTTAAAAAAAAAATCCATCGGTCTCCCTTTGATTTAATATGGTGCCACTGCCAGGAATGAAAGAAGAGCTTCCTCGGCTTAAGATTCATAGCTACAACAACACTATTCACCAACGACTCCTATCACAGTTGTTTATTGAAAAAAGCATAAGTTCAATTATACAAGTTACATTTTTAACTTCCCATGATATTTTCATAATGTATTAGAAATACTGTCGAAATCGAACCGGGTTGATATGAATTTTTTTGTCACTTCAGGATAGATATTCATCCAATCTTATTTTCAACTTATTATTAATTTAGTAGAATTCATAATTTCTTAAAAAAATATGCAATTACATTTACATTAAATACGAAAAAGCTCCACCTCACCATACGTTATATTTGACTCGAACCTTTGAGCTATAAAATCACTTACTCAGTCTCAACCAATACGTTAAGACATTAGGCACGGTTTCAGCTTATACAGTCAAACAGTATTATCAATATTACATTACAGGTGTGTACTTGCCGGCTGTGTCTCAACCGAATTTTATACAATAAATTATAGATTAAATTCCAGTTGATCAATAATGATAATGATGATATTTACTATGTTGTCTTATGTTTGCTTCTGCCTGATCAATTTCCTCCAATCCAACCCATAAATTGCTTCGAAATTAGTTTGTCCTGTGACTTTTTTAAATCTGAATTTTACTTATAAATTCCCTCGTTTTCCTGACATGTTTGACCAGAATTTAATTTTGTTGTCAATTAACAATGTCAATGCATCAAAAACACCTCTGTTTCTTTCTTATCCTACTGCTTCAATTATTCAAAAAATTCACCATCTCTCGTGCCTCCGATCCATATTCCCGTCCTACAAGGTTCTTCGAATTTGATTCAGCACCAAGTCCAGATCGAACACCCTTTACACCTTCACCCGCACCATCTCCCCCACTACAACCACCGTCAACTGATCCTCATTCTCCACCACAATCAATTCCTTCTCCAGCGCCAGAAACGCCTCCTCTTCCTCTGCCACCGTCTCAAAGTTCGCGCTTTTCGGCCTCGTCAGGTGGAATGAAAGGGGGACAGAAAGCAGGAATTGTTGTTGGAAGCTTGGCGGGGGTTGCCTTGTTGGTTGCTGCTGGTGCTGGAGTTATGTACAAGAAACGCCGGTCTGAAGCGAAGAGAATGCAGTTGGAAATGGCCGCAATGCAACCAGTTTTTCGGGTTGCTGGGGATGGCAATGCATCCTCATACTCGCGGCTAGATGAGAAGGCGCTTTAAATTCTTGTGATTTGGACACATTTGTACGTATAACGAAAATTTGATGTGTAGTTTGAGACTCAAAACATTTAGCCTTTTTAAATGATTTTGTTGGTTGTTATTCCGATGTGTGAGTTAGCTAGCTAGTTGATTTTCATTCGACTAACACGAAACTACAAATAGCTTTTTTTGGTAAAAAAAAAAATGGAAAACGATTCTCTAAAGTAACTTTAGAGGAAAGTTAGAGAGATATAGGGTGTGAGTAAGTGGGGGAAAATTTTTTTTGAAAGATGTGCAAGTAATCTTAACCATCCAAAATGAAATGTAAGGCCATGATTTATCCAAATTCACTTTAAAGTTCAAAATGAACTTTAGAAAATCCTCGTAAAAAAAATATGTTAATAAAGTTTTCTAGTTAGATGTTTTTTAAAAACATGACACATTTTTTGCGATTTTGGATTTTGAACCAACTACTTTTGCATCTCTTGAATTTTTTAAAAATTAAAGCCAAGTGATTATCTAGTTAATTAGATGTATAATTAGTATATATTACCTGATTTGATTTTGAAGTATTTATGCATAAAACTTTTTTTATAAGAACTTATTTGAATCTAATTAATTAGTTTATATTGGTTATATATGTATGTATTACCTGAATTCAACTGAAGATGATAACAATGCATAAATTATTAAAATAATAAATATAAACAATTATAAATCATTCATACATAATATTAAATTATATCAGTCAATTATTACAATATGCTATAGCTATAGCTATAATAAAAGTGGTTTTGATAAAGTAATGATTATGATTAATATAAGTATAAACAACTAATTTTAATAAATTATTATTAATTTGCATGATAATTATATTATTAACTACATATATTTATTGTTATAGTACATAAAATTATTTATTATTCAAATTATTATTACAATTACACGTGAATAAATAATAGTTATCGTATTACTTTGTTGTTTGCATTAACATTATCACATATTATTAATTATAAATAATAAAAATAATAATCTTTTTAATCAATAAATATTTTAATAATATTGATTTCTCCATAATATATCATATTTTCTAATTAATTAATATTATAATTCTAATGTGGCAAATGTCTTGGCCTAATTGGTTAAGACATGAAACTATGATCCTAGAGGTCACAGGTTCGAGTCCACATTTGAGTGGGGTGGGGATAAGGTTTTCCTTTGTTATTATTGTAAGTCCAAATGAGGTAGTTTTTTTGAAAAAAATATTATAATTTTAATTAAAAACATTATTATATTGTAATAACATTAATAATATCAGTCTTAATAACATCGATAATTATTACTATTTATAAATATTATTTAATAATTATTATTTTCATACTAATATTTTTTGTTGTTGATTATTACTACCTGTATTAATTTTAAATAGTAATATTAGAATTAGAGATGGAACTAAACTGAAATTGAAAAGAAAATGGTCATAATTAATCTGTTTTTAGAAGGGTAAACTTCAAAAAGGTGTCCTGAGGTTTTAGGAGTTTTAAAAGAGGTCCTGAATAATTTTGGGTCTCGAAAAAAGTCTTGCGGTTTGAATCGCTAGCAAAACAGGACTTTTCCGTTAACACTGTCAAAAAATGTTGATGTGGCAAAGGGCAATTTGGGAAAACCTAATTTATTTGTCACCTTCCTTCTCGCCATAAGCTCCTTCAATTTCTTCCGATCATCTCATCAACGTCGACCACCACTTATATGTTTTCAAGGATAAACTGACTTGAACTCTGGGAGAATCAAACCCCAACATCACCCAAAACTCGAAGCTGCTCCACTCTATCATTCAACAAGAATCTCTAATTAGGGTTAACAATGTGAACAACCAGCGACGATGGCGGTGTGGGGTCAATTGAGGTACGATTGTTGTTCATCATTATATGTTAATTGGTTGCTAGAGATCTATTGTTTGTCTTTCTGATTTTGGTTCAGTGTAGGAAATAAGATTATTGCTTTTAGCAACAACATGTTCCTACTGATCCTTCAGGGTGAACTTATCCAAATTATCAATTAAGAATCTCCAATCCACTTCAGAGACTCTGCAGATGTAAATTCAAACTTTACAATTGAAAAGATGGTGAAATTCAAGGAAACATAAATACGGCAGACAAAAGGGAAATAAGAAAACAAAGAAACCTGGAGCTGGCGAGACGGAGAGGAAGTGGAAGAGGCGACAAGAGTAGGAGATGGAGGAGAAATCGAAAGACGTATAGAGGAAGAAGAAGAAGCAGAGAAGAAAAGGAACCTCTTAACATAATGGAAAATGAGAATAAGGAGGAAAGCAATGAGAAAAACCATCAATAACCTAAACTGTCAGTGCAATTTCCAAACGAAGAAGAAGATCCATCTTCAAATTCATACATCTTCTTCAAATAATTGAGATGGCGAAGAAAGGAAGGAAAAAGGGGATTGATGGAATGGAAGCACCGGCAACAGCTATGGCGAGATGGAAAGGGGATGAATAATTTAATTTCCCAAAATGTCTCTTTCCACGTTAGCGTTTTTTACGATGTTAACGGAAAAGCCTTGTTTTGCTAACAGTTACAAATTTCAAGATCGTTATTAACACTCAAAATTTGTCAAGACCCATTTTGAAAACACGTAAAACCTCGTTACACCTTTTCGAAGTTTACAAAAAAAAAAAAGTAAATGGTGACCGAGTCGAAGATTTGTGCCATCAAACGGGTGGAGGATGTATTTTGATTTTCTTTGCAAATTTTAGTTATAAACACAGAATTTAAAAAAGGTGGACCGTACAACTCTGTTGCTGCTCCATAATGAACTCCTTATCCTGTACCACTTCCACTCTCATCTTCTCATGTCGGCGCGTGAACCACAACCCCACCGGCAAATCTCTACCATTTTCCTCATGCTCCTCCTCTGTTACTGGTTTCCTTTCCCAGAATCGACATCCTACATTAGGCGTCCGCATTCCTTTTCGATTCCCCAATGCTTGCAGTGCTCCGCCCTCTTCCTCCCATTTCAACTCTGATTTCTCCGTCGCCGCTTCTAGTGGATCTCTATTTCAAGATGTAGGAGCTACGGCTGCTGTAATGGTCGGCGGGTACGGTTTGATTCATACTTTCGATACTCTCACTCGGAGAAATATCGTTCAGCAGGTGTGCTTCTCTAATTCAATTTTGCATTATTCAAAATTAATTGAAATAAGTTCAGACTTAAAATTCGGGTGTTCATCGGTTATCCATTCTGTTTTACTGATAATGTTGTGCGATTTTTGCAGAAATTAAGCAGAAAATTAGTTCATGTGTTATCTGGATTGCTCTTCGCCGTTTCATGGCCCATTTTCAGGTTTATATAATTCTTCTTCTCTTTGAAAGTCAATTTATCAAATTAGCAACCAATTGTTCGAATTTAGAGTTTATAAATTTAATTATTATCATTAAAATCTGCTATTAGGAAGGAAGGAAGGTGGTTAGTTGAGGTTTAATGGTTTATAAGTGTCAACAACCTAATTTATTTCCATTTCTTGACACTAAATTGAAGTGTTTAGAAAGGGTTTGAATATTTTCCTGTTAATCCAATTAAGATACTGAAACTTTCTCAAGTTTTAAAGCTCTTAAAAGGACCAAACAATATTCCCACCTCTTCATCTTAATTAATTGTTTGAAAGAAGAATTAAGTAATGAAGTGAAAAATAGCAGGAATAATTTTTGTATATTCATAATAAACTCCATCCTCTAAAGTAAACTCAATGACTCTAAAGTAAAATCAACTATGAAATAAAAAATTAGTTCATGTGTATTTATAAATACTCAATTTTCATAATCTATCACAATTTCTTGTGATTGATTATTTATAAATTCACATGACAACATATATTTTTGTCATGTGTATCGATTTTACTTTAGAGTAATTGACTTTAGTTTGAATATATCCATTCACGTTGTGTTTAAAAAGAGGTGGATATATAATGTACTTTAAGGTCTCGAACCTTAGTGACAAAGAGGTGAGTATTCAATGTATTTCAATAAATACATTGAAATCCTAAACACAAAGGCTGCAACTTACCTTGTTTATTTGAATATAAACAAAATCCAAATAT
>CAOJBI011636986.1:0-10046 GCA_948277035.1 Euphorbia corollata
AAAAAAAAAAAAGAGGGGTCCATCTGTCCCATGTCAACCCACCCATAACAATTGATATTTATTTAATATGTACACTTGCCGAAAACAAATAAAAAAAGTAAATATCTTGCCATTGGCCAAAATACCCCTTCAATTTTCACCTATTTTGTTTCCTACCAAACCCAATCAACAACTTAGCAACCAATCAACAGCTGTTCAAAAACAAGCCAGCTGAGCCGCGCCGAGCCAAAAAAATGAATCCAGAAGAAGGCCGTGCTTGACCAGGATAGTGGGCCCTTTTGCAGACCGGACTTGAAGACGGATTTGAAACGAATTAATAAATAATTTAAAATATAAAGAAGAAATAAATATAGAAGGGAGCTACGTCCGTGATGGATTTAGTAGCCCACGCGCCTGCCTGTCCATATCATTACTCTCCCTCTAAAAATAATTTGTATATAAACTTCATTCCCCCGCCACCTCTCACCACAACCGCAAATCTCCATTTTCAAATATTCAAAACCCTAATTTTTTTCTTTTTTTTTTCCTTCTCAATGGATGAGAAATTCAGTAAGAAGCGAACCAGGGACGGAGAATCTGTTTCCGATCCCGATCTGCTCGAGGTCAAGAGAATCAGAGATGATTTATTTAGTTTTTTTGACGAAGCGGATCCTAATCCGACGAGTCACGATTTGGACTCTGTCATGAAGAGTTTTGAAGAGGAAATATTAGCTTCTTCCTCTGCCGTTGTTGTTGATTTGACTTCGGAGTCCGGTGACTCTCAGCCGGAGCTTGGATACCTTCTAGAAGCTTCTGATGACGAACTTGGTCTGCCTCCTTCATCGGTTAAATCCTCCGGTAATGATTTTTCTGAATCGGTACGTGCTGATTCGGGGGAATCTACTATAATAGGCGATAACCTTTGGGGGTTTGATGATCAGTTTCCTAGTTATGACTCGTTTGGTTTAGGAGCTGGCGGGGATTTAACATCGGAGTATGTTGCGTTTGATGGTGGACTTTTTGAATATTCCGATGCGTGTTTGGATTATTCCGATTACTCGTGGCGGCTAGGAACCTCGCCGTTCGAATAACGGTAGAAATGAAACGTTTCGGCTAACTGTTACATGAGATGAGACGACGCCCCTGCCGTCCGTGTTTACTGTATAAAAATCGTGATCCTCATATTTGATTTTATTTTTTGGAAAAGGAATTAATATTATGATTAAGATTAATATATAAATGTAGGATAGGACTATAGGAGTCAGTAAATTTGGTAATTGGTTGGGTGTGCACAAGAATTTAGAGACGGATTTGCGCTTCCTATATACTCTTTTTGGTCGGAAATCCAATTATTATTATATTTTGATCTTGTATACAGTGATTTTGTTTTTATTTTAAATCTTTTATTGAATCAATTTTCACTATTTAATTATGATAAAAAATAAAATAGTGAAATTTTTTATGAAATTACAATACAATCTTCCTCGTATTTTTCCCTGGATGTTATCTACTTATATTCCCGCGGAATACTAAATTTGTTTTATTTATGAACGACGGGTTTTTAATCAAATTAGTGTAAAATTTGAAATTAATTACTTGTTTAGGATAAATAGTTTGGGATGTTTTTTGTTAGGATCGATTGTATAACAATCGGTCCAACAATTTTTTTTTTCAAGTTACTGGGCCAATCTTCAAAAGATCAGTCCAGTTGCATTTTAGAGTTGGACCGATGCTATAAAAGGGATATTGACATATATATGGTACTATTTAAAACAAATTACATGTTTGTGATACTTTTGAAACTTATCATATTTTTATGGTATTTTGTCAGAGATGCTCCATATTATCTTTACTAGTCAAAGCCAACTAAAATTGTTAGACACGTTGAAACTTTAATTCCAAAAATCAAAATCCCATAAAAATATAATAAGTTTCAAAAGCACGACAAACTTATAATTAATTTGATTTAAATAGTACCCAATATATGTCAATAGCCCACAGAAAAGTGAACCGACTGTATAACAGTCGGTCCACTTTTTCTCATGGCAGGAAATATTCCTGCCATGAGCTTGGACCGATGCTTATAGCAACATTCCCATAAGAGAATTTTGGTCTTAGAGTTACCTTGATTTGTGCAGCTTCAAAAGAATTTCTTGAGAAAAGATTTGTTAAACTGAAATCAGCTTCATGAAGAGAAGAAGACAACGGTGTTTTTGAAGCAGCAACCATGGATTCCGATAAATAAATTGGAAAGGTAGATAGGGGGTATGAGCGGTGGCTAGTGTTAGCGCTTTTATTCTCATGAAATAAACATTACTTAATTAGCATCCGGCTAGACTCGTATATTTCACAAAAACAAAGCCCAACCCATCGAAATTCGGACTATGACAAGCTCTTGACAGGCCACTTAGCAAAAGATGAGTGCTCAAACCATCACATAAAAGCAAGCTCAAGCTGGGCTGATTTGATACCCTGACCTGTGAGCAGGTCTAGTCCCTGTTAAAGAATCAAGAAATAAATTTTTCATTCCCATTATAGATTCCTTACTCCCATTACAAATAATTAATGTGGAAATGTTAATGTAACATATATAAATAAAAAGAAATTGATGATAATGTATAATAATTGAAAAATAACTAAATAAACTAAAAACTAGAATCTATAATCAATAAGATTCAATTGAAAATATTATTTAATAATTAATAAAAGCTAGCTACATAAAGTTGAAAATCAATTTTTAAGCTTCTTCTCTATTGATAGTATCATAAAAAATTACAAGTCATTACATTTTTTTTGTATTTATTTAATGATTTTTATGAAGTTACTGAAAATTAAAATTATTTGTGGCATTCCATTCACGGATTGTGAAGGTTGAAAAATATTATCTCCGTCCCATTAAGGTATGGGTTATGAGACAAAAAAAATTTCCATTTTATCACTTGAAAAGATTTTTTATCGAATATTATTACATCCTCATGAAAATAAAGGAATTGTCAGCCCATTTACAACGCTAACTATAAGTGTACTTACTAAACAAAACCAAATAACATTCTCAAGCTTGTCTTATGACAAGTATGATGACGTTGTTGTAGCTAGGCAGCATTTAGCTCCATCTAATATATATATATAGACGCCCAATGTCCCACACTTGGGTTATTTAATTTACTTCAAAATCATTAACATAAATTGATATATTAATTAAAAACAAACCAATATATATACATCACCATCTGTCTCTACTCTCACTCATTAATTCATTCTTCAATACTGAAAATTTAGCTCCGAACCTCTTGCTCATCCTACGGTTTTACTCTCACAATCCAACAGACACCCAAAACTCATCCAAATCCAAACAAAGATCTCCAAAAATTTACTCATTCTTACTAGTGGATAAAACCCTCCATTTTTTTCGGATTTCCCAATCTCTCTCAATCTCCTTCATATATTGTTCTTCCTTCTTTTTCAGGGATGAGTTTTTGAACTCAATTCCCACTCTTTCATTCTGTTTCTGACTCGGAAACCTAACCTACTCTGTTTTATTTTTGATGGACTTCCTTAAAGAGATACGTGGCAAAACTGCTCATGATCCTTTGTTCATTGAAAGAATGAGCAAATCTTTTCCCCGGTGTGTCTGTGTCGCTGGACCTGTGATCGTCGGGGCAGGCCCCTCGGGGTTAGCGGTGGCCGCTTGCCTGAAAGAAAGAGGTGTACCATGTACAGTGATAGAGAGATCCAACTGCATAGCTTCGTTATGGCAATTAAAGACCTACGATCGGCTTAGTCTTCACTTGCCTAAGCAATTCTGTGAGCTTCCGTTGATGGGTTTTCCGGCGGATTTCCCGACTTATCCGACCAAGCAACAGTTTATCGATTACTTGGAAAAATATGCCGAGAATTTTGATATTAGGCCTCGGTTCAATGAGACAGTAACGAGTGCTGAATATGATGGAGTTCTAGGGCTTTGGAGGGTGAAAACGGTGGGCCCGAAGAAAGATGAGGCGACCGAGTATGTCAGCCGGTGGCTGGTGGTGGCGACCGGGGAGAATGCGGAGGCGGTGGTGCCAGAGATAGAAGGAATGAGAGAATTCGGAGGAGATATAAGGCATACAAGTATGTATAAAAGTGGGGAGGATTATAAAGGAAAGAAAGTATTAGTAGTTGGATGTGGAAATTCAGGAATGGAAGTTTGTTTAGATCTATGTAATCATAGTGCTCAGCCTTCTCTTGTGGTTAGAGATACGGTAACTATTTTTTCTCTTTTTTACCCTTTTTTTTTTCATTTCTGGATTCCAGTAGAAAAACTGTTTTGACCATATATACATGAAATTCGAATCTAAGATTTTGTCCAAGAGAGAAGGGCCGACAATTACTATAACTAGTAAATTTTGAGTTCTACAGATTTATATCAACCGTATATTAGTTTTTTCATTTTTAAATTCTTTTTAACAAATATGCAAACCCAGATTGTCTTTCCTCCTAGTATAAATTAAAAGTGCAACAAAGCTGATTGTCATATCTTCTTTTTAGGTTTGAGGTAGTGAGTTCAAGTTCCAACAGGGAAATTCAATACTTGATAGAATTTAAATCAAAAGTTATTGTAATAAAAGAAATTGTAAAAATAAATAATATTAAAAAAGTCACTTTATTGGGATTCCAAAGCATGCGCAATATTGGTCAGAAATGATTAAATGAATCATCTACTCTAATCTTGGTATAAATTATCATAATACTCACACCTTGTGAATTTTTTAAATATTTTCTAAACCGACTAGGAAAACCCCTTTTTTTCTTTTTTTGGTATTTTCTTTTTGTAGTTTTTAAGGATTGTTTTAACTGTTTTGACCAAATAAAAGTTTTTTAATCTCTCAATATTTTTTGGTGGTTAAAAATTGATGGTCAGGTCAAACTCAAAAAGAATTCCTTACATTCAGAAATTCACTGAAAATATGTTTTCGAAGTGTTATTCAGATAATATATCATAGATTCTTTTATATTTAACAGCATATTAATAAATAAATAATTATTAAATTACTGTTTATTCCTATTATCTTACGAATTTTAACACTTATGTTGATTTTCAGCTGAACGGGTTTGATAAAATTTGCAAAAGGAGAATAGAGGAAATAAAAATTAAAAATTAGACAACATAAATTAGAGAAATATGGGTAAAAATTAGGCAACATAAGAGTGATAAATGTTGTGTTGAGTGTAGGTACATGTATTACCGAGGGAAATGCTAGGGAAATCAACATTCGGGCTGTCGATGTGGTTGCTGAAGTGGTTGCCCATTCGGGTAGTGGACGGGTTGCTGTTAGTAGTGTCAAGAATGATGCTGGGAGACACCGGGAGATGGGGATTGGACCGCCCGCAATTGGGTCCACTTCAGCTCAAAAACATCTCCGGCAAGACTCCTGTTCTAGATGTTGGCACTCTTGCCAAGATCAAAAGTGGAGACATTAAGGTACTTTCATTTTATTCCACTTTAAGTATCATTTCAATTTGGACAATATCACATCACTTTGAATTAGTTAAGGTTGCCACCTTGCTTAGTGCTCTCTATATGGATCCCCCCATCTTCTTTGGTGTACCTTTATGTTCCCCTTTTTCTTTTTTTTTACGACATGGCCTTAAATACTATTCTAGGTCATATTTTATATCTCAAATAGAGTGATCGAAATTTCATATTTGATGTGTGATGTATTCGATTTTTTTCCTTTTTGGTGTCTTACCAATCCAATTTTAGTACACCAATTTATGTATAGTTAGTAAAACATAATAATTCTTCAAATGACGATATTAATTTTTCACATTTCCTGTGTGTAGTTAGATGCTTAATGTACTAACAATCGGTAGGACGGACAACAAAAGACATTTTGAGTTATACAACGTGATCCAAGATGATATTTAAGTCTAGCTTGATTTTAAGGATTTTGTTGACAAATTTGTCGATTGTTCTATTAACAAGTTTTGAGTCATTAGTATTTACTGCGTTAGAGTTCCTAGCTGTCAGGTTAGCAATATTGAGCTCTTTTGTAAATAATGACCAAATTTAGTGCTTATTTCCCTTTTTAGAAAGATATAGTTATTGGGACTTTACCTTAGTGGTTCAAATGGCTCCATGTTGCCTTTATAGAAGAAATTCTACTTTAGTATTAACCCGGATTAGGATTATTGGCTTTTGAATGACAGATGTAGAGAAATGGTATGATAACAAACAACTATTCTCTGAAGCTAACTATCCAACTTCAAAGAATCTCAATCCCCAAAAAAAAATCTAAGATGAATTATAATTGTGTAGGTATGCCCATGCATCAAGAGACTAAAACAACATACAGTAGAGTTTATCAATGGAAGAATAGAGAAATTTGATGCCATTATCTTAGCAACTGGCTACAAAAGCAATGTCCCATCTTGGCTAAAGGTATACATAACTTTCATTTATTATTATTATTATTATTATTATTATTATTATTATTATTATTATTATTATTATTATTATTATTATTATTATTTCTATATAAAACTATACCTTTATCCTTAGGATAGATTTGATAAATAATAATAGTTTTATTTAATGTGAAATGGCAGGAAGGAGGAATGTTCTCAGAGGAAAATGGGTTACCAAGAAAAGCATTTCCAAATGGGTGGAAAGGAGAAAGTGGTTTATATGCAGTTGGCTTCACTAAACGTGGCATTCTTGGTGCTTCCATTGATGCTCTCAAAATTGCTCAAAATATTCATCTTTCTTGGATTTCTCAAGCTAAACATTCTTTTACTTTTTCTAAACCTCTTTTACCTCATAAATTACCTACCTAATAACTTTATTATTTTTTCAATTTTTTTGGGGTTAGATTTCTATAAATTATATTAGGTATATATATGTTGATTGAGATCTTTTTATTAGGAAATTGTTGGTTGGTGGGTTTTTCTTCTATGGTGCCTGCCAATTGGTACTCATCAGTTAGCACTCCTCCAGTTTCAGAAAATTGGGGAAAAAATATAATTTTAGAATGGAATTAACTTTAAAAATATGATTTTGTGAATATCAAGTCTATTGAATGAAAAGAAAAAAAAAATGAAGGGTTTATTGGTGTGGATTGTGTACAGGGGCCTCATAAGCTATTTGTACATCTTGTAAATTACAATTTTATTTTCTAGTTAGGTATGAATTTCATAGAGGTGAAATTTTTGAGAGATTGAAGAGATTTTTGGGAATTTTTCTTTATTTTATTTTGTTTTGTTTTCAATTATATTGTGTTCAATTTTGGGTTGATAAGAATGTTGCCTTTTTGTTGAGCTTTGTTTTTTTGTGGTGACTTATGGAGAAAAATTGACTTCTAATTATATGAATCCTTAGTTAAAGATTGTGACTTTTAATTCCTTTTTGGATCTTAATTGCTTTCTAACTTTGTTCATAATGTTTAATCTAATATTTGCAAGGACTACCGCAATGAGTTTTTACTTTGTTTAGCACCAGCATATTGAAATTAAAATAAAGTCAACATACATCTTATTAATGAAAGAGAGATTACACAAGGACCCCAATCTGATATGAGGAAATGACTCTGAAAATACATTTTGAACTTATGTGCTCAAGTGTCATAAATGACAGTATCGGAGGTTTTTTATCCACTTCAAAGGATCTGATTCCTATCTTACAAGTATAATTATTTTTTATAAATATTTTGTCTTCATAATGATACGACAAATCAATCCTCACTGATTCAGTTTAATTGACATGTTAACTAATTTAATTTGTTAAGTTGGATGTGATGATAATGGGTCTAGCTATGATTCAAATTTCCTTTCATATCAAAAGGATTTAATTTGGTATGCAGTAGTTTTTGCTAATATATAGTTTGGTAGATTATATTACATAAGTTCATGGTATTTGACACTTTCAAAAGTTCAGGGTACGTAATATTTGACTTTTCAGAACAATTTAAGGAGGTAATTGATGAATTAAGTGTTATATTGTTAAAATCACTCGGGATTGTGCTAATAGGACTCAATCACCTGTCTCTAGCACATACAAAAGTTCAAAAAAGTTAGTAACATGGAAGGAGGAGGTTAACGAATAAAGGAATAGAGAGACAAAAAAAAAAAAAAAAAGAATTCTGGGTTTTCTAAAATTCCATGCACAACTTAGATATTAAAATTTAGGACGATTTGATTACTGTAAAATCCTAGCCACCATCTATCCTTCTCCTTTTCAAGAGAGTTGTTCTTTCGTTTATGAGTTTGTTTATTAAAGAGGCTTTTTCTTCCTCCCACTTTTAGTTTTTTTGTTATCGCTCATTACTTGATTGTCTTTTTCAATCATGTATCTGCTGCTGCATAATTCAATATTTATTTATAACTGGGTTGGACTTCATCAGCCTTTGGACAAGATACTTGTTGATATTTCACAATAGACACCCAGATCTAATTCCGTTCAGCAAGATCGTTTTAGATTTGCAATACATGTTTATATATGTTATGGCATATGCGACTATTCTTATGGTTATGGATCTTCGAAATCGTTAGTTGGGTTAAGAAAATACAGGTCAGAAACTTTACCTTTTGTGTTTAGGTTAAGTCTTGACTAAGGGTATGTTTGTTTTGATGCAAAAGCACGTTCAGTTTGTTTGTGTTTTGTTATGTTCTACGTCCATTGTTTTAACTCTGGTAGATTGTTTTTAATTTTTTTATAGTCTATATATATCAGCCGGTCTGCGAATCATTCTACATAAGTGTTAGCTAGATCGGCTAATTCTTCGACATGCATGAAAATTTTGGTTATAGCTATTATTGTCTTTAATTTGATTTAAAAAAAACGATATTTTTTAATAAAAAAATTCAGGAGCTAAGTAATTAAATGAAAACGACTATTCAAATATCTAAAATAAAAGGCATGAGTTTGAACAAATCACCAATTTGAAATCAAAAAGACTTCTCCGAATTATTGCTTTTATTTCATGAAGCTTTTATTGAAGTGCCTTGAATTAGAAAATAATTAAGATCTATATTTGGAAATTGGTAAATAAGATTATTTATTTCTAAATTGGTGTTTCATTTCATGTCCTTCATTAGACATGTGTTTGTTTTCTTTTATTATTATTATTATTATTATTATTTTCTTTTCATTATCTCTCCCGTATTTTCTATTTTCTCTTTCATATTATCTTACACATGTAAAGAATGAAATGAAAGACATGTAAGAGAACATCCAAGCTGGGATAACAGATTTTCCAGTAGTATACACTAAAAGGTTACTTTGACGGTAAATTGTTAAACTAAAAATAGGCAGGCAAGTTGTGACAAGTGATGTGCTTATTTAAAATCAAATCTTCTTAAACCAAAAAAGCAACTTTAAAAATCAGACCCACCACAAATCACACCATTTTAATCAACGTGAACCACTTTCTTTCATTTTTTATACTTTCATACCTTTTAGATTTTCTCCAAATCTCTCACACAATCAATTCCAACTGAATAATATTTTACATATTCACAAATGAAATTATAAAACATGACGGAAAAGCTTTTTTTTTTTTCTAATAGCATATATTTCCAGTACAATGCACTAAATAGTTACTAATTAATTTGAAATAACAATTTTCTTTACAAAATAAAAGTTGCTTCATTGGACTTAAAATAATAATAAAAATTTTTTTTATCTTACCTCACCCAAATGTGGACTCTAACCTGAAATCTTTAGGACAACGGCTTCATGTCTTAACCAATTAGATTAAGATATTTGCCACGATTTGAAATAACAATTCGGTGAACAACGATGTCAAAGATTCAAACGGTTATTAATATGTTTGTAGTAAAGTTATATCATCTGAGTCAAATGTGTATCAATTACTTTAGAGGAAAAAAATGAAGTTACACCATTGAGATAAATTGATATGGTATCAACTTACCAATGAATTAATTAGAGTCACATTAATTAGTGAAACGTGCTCGGGTGAAGTTGTCGTGGTCGATAGGGAAACATGACCGATTGTTGTTCGGTTGTGGTGGTCTAAAATGTGGGATCATGGTACGTAAGGTGAAGCCGGACGCGGTATCGAACATAACCC
>CAOJBI011638789.1:0-10009 GCA_948277035.1 Euphorbia corollata
ATAACAATCGCTTTTATTTTGATTAGTAACTAATATTATATTCATTCCGAGTCTCCCCGTAGCATTTTTTTTAAAAGCCCAAGGAAGGGAAAAGGAACCCCCCCTAGAGCATGTATATATATTTAATAATAATAATCATAATAATAAATTGCCGATTTCAAGGAGAGATCAACAAACGTCATTTACAAGCAAGTAACAAGCCCGGGTAGTTAAATACATCAGTTAACAAAAAGCTCATTCGTCGCCTCATACATCTAAAAACAAACCAACAAAAATAAATACGCGAAATGAGGTGGTCATCCGAGCTCAGCTGGCCCTCGAAAATAAACTTATTCCTTCTCTTCCAAAGTGCTCAGGAAATGCAAAACCATAATGAAGTTCCAAACTCACGGCATGGACCTGTACGAAAATGAGACCTCCAAGATTGCAAAAATAAATATCTCGATGACGACATTGTTATAAAGATTCCAAACAACCCAAAGAGTTGCCTCCAAACATGATAACTTCCTCGACAATGAAATAACGCGTGGTCACACGACTCAACTTCGTCACAGAACGGGCATTTCTCATCCAATACACCCTCACGTTTGAAAAGAAAACGTCTCGTTGGCAACCGTCCATGGAATAAAAGTCAACCAAAAAATTGCACTTTGTGAGCAATACATGAATTCCAAATCAACATAAAATCCGCATCGGTTTGCCTCCATTGCGACTTACGATAAAAACTCAAGCAAAAAGAAGAAGCTGAGTACCTCTTTTGATCACCGACAACCCATAAAAATCGGTCTGCTACCATAGAAAAATTTAGATGTATAGGCTGCCCCGTGGTAGCAACAACATCCGTCCCTTCAAACAGCCATAGGAACACTTGTGTTATCCAAAAACGAAGTTGAATACACCTTTGAGATCCTCAGATTACGTTTCCAAAATGGTCTAGAGAACGCTGTTGTCCCAAATAAGGAGCTACATCCCTGATTCATTGAGCAAAATTTACGGTTGCACAAGTGATAAAGGTTCGGAAATAAAGCCGCAAGAGATTGATTCGCAGACCAATTATCATGCCAAAAGGAATATTCAACCCCATTCCTCACCTTCACTCTCACATTGGATCGAAAAAGCTCCCAAAACAAATCATTTTTGACACAACAAGCCATAATGTCTTTCCAAATACATGATAAACGCCTACCATCATAATCCACTAAAGATGCCCAAGAAGTAAAACCATAACGCTTGATACAAAATTCAAACCACAGAGAATCCCGACCCGAAGTTCGTAGTTTCCATAACCACTTTAAAAGAAGGCTACAATTTACTAACTTAAAGTCTCGAACATATAACCCACCTAAGGTTTTAGGCAAGGATATGACATTCCAACTAACCTTACTCATGCCCCTAGAATTTGCATCCCCCTTCCACAGAAAATTTCTCATTAATTGCACTAATTTGTCATTTACTGAAGAAGGCATCTTCATTAAAGAAAGCAAATAAATCGGGAGAGATGCCAGAGCCGACTTAATAAGGATAACACGACCCCCATATGATAAGCATTGACCTTTCCAACTCGATAACCGATTTTGAAACTTAACAATTAGAGGGTTCCAACAAGACACACGAATACATTTTACACTAACCGGGGCACCAAGGTAATTTATCGGGAACTTCTATAACTTACAGTCTAATTTATCCGCACATGATTGCAAAAAAGGCTCTTGAACATTAACACCCAAGATAGAGCTCTTATGAAAATTGATTCTTAAGCCAGAAATCAACTCAAAGCAACGCAAAATGCGAATAAGAGTAGGTAAGAGGCACATCGTATCGTTAGGAAATTGAAGAATAGAAATGTCCCCCTCTGATCCATCAATTCGAAACCCAGGTAATAGACCTTCACGAATACCTGCTTCAAATAATTGTTTCAGCCCTTCAATTGCTAATACAAAAATGAATGGAGAAATAAGATCTCCCTGTTTCACCCCTCTGCGCAGCTGAATAGGATCACATGGATAACCGTTAATGAGGACAGACATGCTAAAATTTTCCCGACACCTTGACAACCATGTTATCCATTTCTCCTCAAACCCCATCCTTCTGAACACAGCATCAATATAAGACCAAGAAATACTATCAAAAGCTTTTCGGAAATCCAACTTCAATACCAAACAAGATTGACGCCTAGAGTGGACCGAATAAATCACTTCTAAAGCGATGAAGGAGCAATCATGAATACTACGACCCTTGACAAACGCAAATTGGTTTTCTGATATCAATTCCGGAAGAGAAGGCTGAAGACGACTTGCCAGAACCTTAGCAAGCAATTTATAAATACCATGAATAAGAGCAATAGGCCTGAAGTTGCTCAACGAAGAAGAGCCTAGTACCTTAGGTATCAAAACCGTATACGAAGATTTGATAGAATCCGGCAAAAGAGACGTTTCGAAAAAACCGTTTAAAAGGTCAAATATTTCGGATTTCAAGTCAGTCCAAAACCGTTTGTAAAAAAAGAAATTGAACCCATCTGGACCCAGAGCCTTATTTTCACTACACGAACAAACAGCTGCCCAAATTTCATCTTCACTATATGGAGCAATCAGTCTTGCATTCGATACACTATCAACTTGACGAAAGTTCAAACCACCTAACGAAAAGGGTATAACTGTAGGTTCCGAGAATAGATCGACATTAAAATTCCTAATTATAGAAATAATCACTTACGGATCATTAATAATAACACCATCAATCTCCAATTAACAAATCCTATTTCCACGTGATCGAGCCGAAGCCATACGATGAAAAAATGCCGTATTATCATCTCACAAAACAGTCCAAGAAATCCTAGATTGTTGATGTCGTATCTTTTCAAAGCTTCGACGACACTCCATCAGCGTGGACCGAGTTACCTGTAATTTTGAATCCACAACCACATCTATCGGCCGAACCACCCTACTCGAAGAAGTGATAATACTTGACTTTCCAATTCTTTAATTCTTTGTTCCAACCCTCCAAAATTTGCACAATGCCAAGGACGAATAAACCCTCATAACTGACATAACTTGAAATCAATATCCTTATCAACAGAACCCAAGCATATCGACTCCCATTTTGACTTAAGAAAAGGCAAAAAACCTTCGTTATCCCACCAACAATTAAGAGATCAAAATAAGCGAGGACCCAAAATTGCAAAAACATGAGACTTAAATACAATAGGAAAATGATCAGATAAGGAAGAATCTACAATCGATAAATTCAGCCTCAGCACATATCCATAACGTCACACGAAACAAGCACTCGATGAATCCTAGAGTACGACTGACTATTGAACCATGTATAGTCCCTACCATGTAAAGGCACATCGTGTAGCACTTATTCGTTGACAAAATCCTGGAACTGAACCATTGAATTCGAAAAACCACCCCCTGCACATTCAGATAAATGCAATACCTCATTAAAGTCCCCACAAATTATCTCTCTTTAAAGTCCTTAAATAATAGGTGATAATTCCAACCATAATCCAAATCTCTCTACATGATTAGTTGGGCCACACACACACACACACACACACACACACACTAAATGGACATCAACTTGATTCGATACAAGTTGCAAAATACACCATCTAGCAGAATTTTGAATCATAGTACCTTGTAACAACCTAGAATTCCACGAAACCACCAATCCACCTGAGAGTCTCTGAGCCGGAATACAATTAAACAGAAAATCATTATGACCCCAAAACCTCTGAATAATCTAATTTGTAGTCCCACCCACTTTAGTTTCAATTAGGACAAATAATTGCAAACACCATTTACGAATGCAAGGTCGCACAACAGATTGCTTCGCACTATTTCTCAAACCACCATGAAAATTCCAACATAAAAAACTAAAAGACATAGGAAGACAAATAAATCCACGACAGAGAGAACCTGATTACTTCGCTTGTGACTCCAAGGCCTTAACAATAATCTCAAATGTTGGTCTTCAAAAAGTTTTAGATTTTCACCCACCTTAAATGTCAGTAATTCTTCACTTACTCTCAAATCCTCACCTGAAGATCTGCGATTAACTCTGTTCATATTTGATATATCTAGTCCCGATGAACTTACGGTCGCTTGAAACTGAACAACTTCCATCTCCGATACCTGACCACGAGTACAAGAAATAACATCTTTTCCCTTAGATCCCCTTCTTACATTCGAATTCGGAACCATACTCAAACTAGACTCTGAGCAGCCTAAAGATTGAGGAGCATAATCATTCTCTCTTGCTTCTGTCGAATCCAAAGAGTTAGTCGAAGATTCTGAACCACTTGGATTGGACGATGCAAGGTCTGAATTCATAGATTGAGCAGAGAAAATATCCTCACAGTTCTGACAGTTCACGCCCTGATGGAGATTAGAATGGACAAACACTTCCAAAGAGTCACTGATGAGTTTAAAGGTTCGGCTAGATGAGCCCAATGGTACCGAGACAAGGCATGAAACAAGGTCTAAGCGATCAGGTTTCTTAAAATCAAAGTCACAAGAAACAACGCGGCCAAAACGAGTAGCCAAATTCCTAACCAATGTTTCATATAAAATAGACGGTGGAATACCCATCAAGTCCAAAAACATGATACATTCAGAAGGTGCAAAATCAATCGGAAGGGGTTTAACCTCATAAAAAATATGTTGTAATGTTTTCCAATCACCATTCATAAAATCAGTCAAGGCATCCATTCAACTAAAGGAAATAATAATGTTATCCCCACCAGCCAGAGCAGCAAAATCTATTTGAAAACCACGATCATGGACCAAATCAAAAACACTTCTGATATGCGACATATTGATAAGATTGGCCAAACATGACTTTGCTTTCCATGGAACATTATCTAAAAACAAGTTAGTACAATTCGAAGATACCTCAATAGTACTTCCCGATTTGTTTGGGTCCATCTTAGGTTCGGTGATATTGGCCACAACCTTTGCGTAGGATCTGTTGTCACAAGGAGAATCACGCAATACCGGCTTCTTCATAGGAGTAACTTTCCTCTCAAAATTCAGAATCGGGCCACTAGCAAATCTATCAAACCTAGCCCTATATGCACGCAGCTTCACTATACCGATTGAAACTGAATTGAGCCTAAATAAAGCCTCATGAAATGGTAATGACCCGTCCAAACTGATAAAGCCAAAGTTGAGGTTCCACCTGTTCCTTTTCTTCGCTACATAAACCCATCCTGACACACCATACTTACTGAAGATCCTTCTCAAAGCCTCCGAATCATATCAGTTTGGAAAAGTTTCGAAATAAACCTTGTATGGTTTAACTGTGTAGGTGCTTTTAGGTTTAAAGAATGGGGAGGGCGATAATATGATTGGGTTTGGGGGATACGGGACTGGTTTCCAGGTTAGGGATGATGAAGGAAAGGTTAGTGATGGGAGGCAAGAATAACCAGAGAGTTATGATGGTGGGAGTTGGGGTGGAGAGTAGAAAGTCGACTGGGTTGGCCATCGGGCTCTTGGTCCCAAATATTTAAAAATCTTTGAAAAGTATCGGCAAGAAGAGAAGAGAGTGAATGAGTGGTTATGGTACTGCAGCTTTGGCTTTGATTTGGGTCTACTACTGTTTTGGTGGAGGGAATTCAATTTTTTTTATGGATGGGAGCAGTGGTCCGTGGATTTTGGGCAGTGGTAAGGTTGAATGTATGGGTTTTGCTTTGAGCAATTTCTAAAACAAAACAGAGGAATCAATGCTCTAAATCTCTAAAAAATGACTTCCACAGATCTGAAATTAAGGGAGCAGCAAAGAGGGCTGATGAAATTGGATCTTATACCACATATCTATATAACTGCTGTGAGCGGGCGGGACGCCGGAAAGCGCGGGAGCCGGCAGATCGGGAGCTCGGCGCCAACCACGAAGGCGTATAAAAATAGCTTAATTTCCTGATCCTGAGATCGTGCGCGCGGTCATGTTTAGTTTACAGAAAACTGATCTTGCAATTTTGCGGCAAAAATATTCTGTGATAAATTTCCACTGAAAATGTCACTTGGGTTGTTATGCGAGAAGACATCATCACAGATTTTGGTTTGAAGTTAAAACAAGGTTAAAAACTTCATTTAAAAACTCAGAGTCGCCACCTGGTTCAGCTCTACCAGGAATTTATGGTATAAATATTCATTTTTTGTAAATTTAAATATCGAAAGAGAGATTCTGGGTAAGGGCAAAATAGTTACTTTTCGCAATTTGGTTCAAGATATAACATATTCCATGAATTTATTTCAAAATGGGAAAATTTCTTATGTCCGGTTTTATTTTTACACAAAAATAAAACAATAATATATATCGCAATTATTTCCTGCACAACAGTTTGTATATGTCAGCGGGTTAGTTGCGGAAATTAAATGTTAGTGGTTGGTAAGTGCTTCCCCAGGGTTTGGGGATTTTGGCTTTTAATATTACATGGCTTTGTCACAAATTACATTTATTTGTGATAAATAAATAAACCACCACGAAACGTAGCGAGTCCGCTAGCAGTTTATGGTGAATTATAAATTAAAACCACCACTTTGTGGTGGGGTCAAAACCACCACGTTATGGTGAATATTGCAGACAAGTAAAACCACCACGTTATGGTGAATTGTAAATCACCACATTATGATGAATAGTGCCGGTAAGTAAATACTGGAAAGTAAAAGCACCACATCATGGTGAATAGTACTGGTAAGTAAATACTGGAAAATAAATGAGTTAGGTTGATTGTGCGGTGTTTTCCCACTTTCGTTAGGAATTTTGCCATAGTTAATTAATTACGTCAAGTTAGGTTAATTAAATGGTGTTTTCCCCACTTTCGTTAGGAATTTAACCATGATTAATTCATTGTGTGAAGTTAGGTTAGCTGGATTAGCGATCCTCCATTTAGAATGGGGAAAATATATACACAGATATATGTACAATTGAATGGTTTACATCACCACAAAATGGGATAAATACCCCAAAATATGGTAAAATAACCAATATAAACAATAAATATATATTATATATGTTAATAATATAATATATATAAATATATAAACAAGTATATATATATATATAAGTCAATATAACAAGTATATAAACAAATATATAACAAGTGATTAATGAAAATAATCAATTAGGGTTTACCCTCAACGTACCTTTTCTAGAGTCTAGGATGGTCTGAAAGCCAGCTTGGAACCGATCGTGGCTAGATTGATGTTGAGGAAGATTTTTCCGGTGATACGGAAGTGAAAACCTTGAGAAATTAGGTTAGAAATTCGAACTTTAAAAGTTTACCGGTAATACGGTAAAAACTTTTGAAAAGTTGACGAAAATTAACCCGAAAACTTGTAACCAAAAGAGAAACTTGATTTAGAAATCAAACCCGAGTTTAAAAACTTAAGTCCTATTGAAAACTTAGTTAAAAACCGATTAAAAGTGGACGAAATAACATAAAAACCATTTTTTTATTTTAAATTAAAAATTTTTCATCCCCTTTCTCTTCAGCACCAACTGAGTAACTGGCTGATCGGCCAGTTACCTAGTGGAACTCTGCATCGCGATGATGCAGCTAGTGCCCGATGACACGCACGCATACGTCGCGCCTACGTCACGTTTTTCCGAGTCTTTTCGACTTATTTCGATCCAACTTTCCTGGCTCTGATTTGGCCCAAATTGGACGACTCCGGACTTGGTCCGGACCGGAATTTTTCGGTGTTTTCAAATAGTGATTCAGTGCCTCGTGAATAGTGATTTTACGAAAATTTGATTTATGCGCACGATTCGGCTCCGTTTTGGCTCTTGAAACCCTGCAAATGAAATAGGTAATTTGTCCTCATTGGGTATGGATGGACCGTGCTAACAGTTTTCCCCTCGTGTACATAAATTTCGAAAGTCGATAATTTGATGTACACGAAACAGTTGGGGAAAAGATGCATGTGTGAATGAGTTAACATTTATTTAAATCGACTTAATTTTGAAAAAAATATTTTGCCCCTTCGATTTAAACAATGTTAATGAAAACATCTTTTATGTGAAAACATATTTCATGTGAAAGTATACTTTGTGCATGTGAAAGCTATTTTTGAAAAATAGTTAATGCATAAGTATGTGATTTTTGTGAAAATTAGCCACGGTCTGCCTATGCGTAATGCAAAGACTGGGTGAAGGATGATACCTGCCCCTAGTAGCTTTGATGATCAATTTTCTCGTCTGTGAGTTTAGCACTGTCAGCTGCATTAGATTTTGTACAATTCATGCTTTGATAGCATTGGTGTTGATCAGTTTTCTTGTCTATGAGTTTGGCACTGTCAACCGCATTGATTTCGATGATCTCTTGCTTTGATAGCATTGGTGATGTTGACGTTATCTTCGTTGATCAGTTTTCTCGTCTGTGAGTTTGACACTGTCAGCCGCATTGATTTCGTTGATCAGTTTTCTCGTTTGTGAGTTTGGCACTGTCAGCCGCATTGATTGGTTATATTCCTGGCTTTAGAAATTATAACAATCGTGATATGGTGATCAATTTTTCTCGACTGGGAGAAAATTGTCAAAAGTGTGATGATCAGCTGTTCTTATCTGGGAGAAAAGCTGTCGGGTGATCAGTACTTTTTCGTTGAGATAAAGCACTGTCAATTTGATGATAAATTTTCTTAGCTGGAAGAAAAATTATCGGATTTTGAATTTCAATGATCAACTTTTTACATTTCGTAGAAAAGTTGTCGGATATGGAGATCAATTATACTCAACTGGGAGAAAATTGTCAGGTGATCAGTTCTTTTCTTTGAAGATAAAGTACTGTCAGTTGTGGTAATGAATTTTTCTTAGCTGGAAGAAAACTTATTGAATTTGAATCATGATTGATCAACTCTTTACATTTCGTATAAGAGTTGTCGGATATGGGGATCAATTATTCTCAATCGGGAGAAAAATTATCATGCCGGGATATTTTGAAGAAATTTCATAAATCCCGTTGGAAGTGAATTCATTTTGGAAGACGTAAAAATTAATTCCAAGTTGTAGAAATTAATTTCATACGTAAAGGAATTTTGGATTTGAATTTTTGGATTTTTAGGATAATGGATATCCCTTTTTTTTACCCTATTTTTAATCAATTTAATTAATTAATTAAATTAATTAAATTATATTTTGAATGCATGAAATGTTCATGTGAGTGAAATTTTATTTTCTTGGTTTAAAATATTTTTTTAAATATAAAAAACCAAAAGAAAATAAAATAAAAAACAAAAGAAAAGAAAATTGAAAAGGTTGGATCCGGATCAGGCGGGTCGGATCCGGATCAGGCAGGTTTGGAGCGCGGATCAGGGCGCAGGCGGGTCGGATGCGCGGGTCGGGTGGAGCAGGTCGCGGGCTTGGGCATCGCATGCGGGTCAGATTGTTGAATGCATCTGGGTCAGTAAATGGCCGATCGACCATTTACTATCTTCTGGGTCAGTAAATAGCCGATCGACCATTTACTATCTTCATTATAAACTCAGTAGCTCGACAGAATGCCATTTCCTCCATCTTTCACCACCTCTCTTTCAAATTTCTCCTAAAATCCGGCCGCCCAAGCTCAATTTCTCGTTCTTTTTAACTTCTGTCAATGATTTCATTTCTCCTTTTCCCTCTTTTTCCACTTTTACTCCGATTTTTCAAAGTTTCAATGTGGTATAAACTTGACCGTATCGGTTGCACTCTTCATGTTCTGAACCCTGAATTGCGGGAGGTTGACATTGACGGAGAGGTGATCACCATTCCTTATGTTTGTTCGAGCGATCAATATCGTTTACCGGCTTTTTGGAGGTATTACGGACTGGACGAGATAATCAAGCTTCCGGCCACTTTTCAACGCGATGAATACCTTTCGAGGAACTATGTGAGTGCCTAAATCCTCTTAACTCATGATTTTGACATTAAAATTAGAGCTAGGATTGAGAAATGATCAAATTTGGATATTACGGAATTTTCGAATTTTCCGCAAAAATGTTGAAATTAGGATAAATTTGCATGATTTATG
>CAOJBI011638880.1:0-12875 GCA_948277035.1 Euphorbia corollata
ATTGATATGTTATGGGTTTGTTTTGAAGTTGGTGAAAAGTAATTTAGTGTTAGTTATAGATTTTGGGTTGTTATTGATAAGTTATGGGTTTGTTTTGATGTTGGTGATGGATAATTTCGTTCTATTCACACACATATATTAGAAATGTATACTTTTTGCAAGCTTCAGGTATGGAAAAACATTAACAGTAGCCGGAAGATTTTAAAAAAAAAACTGAAAAATGGACTCGGTTATTTAAAAAAACCGAGGCCATTTTCGCGTGTTAAAGCCCCATACTCGCATATGGCCTCGGATTTGAGAGTAACCGAGGCCAATGTCTACGTATTGGCCTCGGTCAATTAACCGAGGCGCTGATGGGCGAGAGCATTGGCCTCGGGGGCTTTGGCCTCGGTCGAAAACCGAGGCCAATACCTGGTTTTTGACCGAGGCCAAAGGCCCCTTTCTTTAGTAGTGGAAAACATAGTTCAAACAGTGAACAATTGTTTATAATAATTTTAATTGATTAAAATTAACTGAATAGTATAACATTTTCAAACAACAAATTATATTATCTCAAATTGTTAATGAAATGGATCACAACTTTCAAGATGTTAACAGTATGTGATGCGACAATGGTTAAGATCAGTTTATTACCCTAAATTAAAAGATTTTAAACTTAAAATTCAAATAAAATAAGCTACTAAGAAATAAACTCTTACATTTAACTAAATCAATTAATGTCTGAAACACATTTAACTTGGATATAAAGAAATTGACATCGCTTAATACTGGGATTTTAAGGTTAATTTCAACACATGCCACATACAAGAAATCACCAACAATTAAATTTTAAAAATATGAAATGATTAATTAGACTAAGCTATCATAACCTAAATAATTAATAACTTTTACGATATTTATTCTATAATTAACATCTCATTTGTCATATATTAACTCATATAAAACCTTCACGAATTATTAATAATATTTTATGATGTTAGTTTTCGACGAGAACGCTAAAGATTTTAACTTAGTAAAAATATTTGTGGTATTAGAGCATGTGATGCACATAAAAAAAACTTTGTGTGTTATGTACTTTTCTGTCTTTAAATTTGTTGATTATTATTTGAAAAGTAAGTTTGTTTTTAGGGAATAAAATCACCAAAGATTACTAAAAAAACATATATAAAGGTGACACGATATTCACAAATATTTCTATATAATTAATTGTCCTATTTTATTATTGGGTAAACTTCAAAAAAGGGATTTGTGGTTTGGGTTCTTTTCAAAACGGGTATTGTATTAGATTTTAAGTGTCCTAAACGTGACAAGAGGTAAATTGAGACACTTAAAATCCAATACAAGACCCGTTTTGAAAATGACCCAAATCATAAGTCCTTTTTAAAGTTTATTCTTTTCTATTTTGATTTATTTCTATTACTATTACTTTCATAGTAAAAATTGTGAAAAGTCAACAACGGCCACTTTATTTCACAAAGCAATTATATGTTAAGCGTACGAAAAGAAAAACTTAGAGATCAATCATTTATTATTTTATTAATTTGTGTTTATTACATCTTTAAGTGTCCTCGGAGAAATTCTTTACGTAGAAAGACAACTACATTTTCATTTCAAGTAAAGAGTATAAATTATTTTTATTAAATGAAGAAAATTAACTTGAGTTACTTTGTTGATAACATATTTTTGACTATTACTTTACACCATTTGATAATTGAATCAATTTTCACGTAATTTATTCAGTGATTGAAAGTGACAAACGATAAATTTGTTTAAGACAAAAACATCATAAAATTTCCCTAATTTTGAATTGAGTTTCCAAATAATTCTTGACATATGATCGAATTAATTTTAAAAAACTATACTTAATTGATATAATTCACATAAATAATCTCAATTGTCCTGCCAACGCTTAAATGAAGGTTTTAGATGTTGGGTGTGTTTGGAACCTTTATATTTAAATTTATTAAATTCAATTAATCTAATTTTATATTAACAACTTTACAAATATTATATGTATCATTTATAAAATGAATTTAATTCTCAAAATTATATGATTCGATATTGTAATAAGCCTTAAGTTGCAAAAGGTATAATGTTACGAAGAATTACAGAAGTTTTATTTTATTTACATATTCAAACAATTAGGTAATAAAATTACATTTCACATTTTTTATTGAAAGTGCAATACATTATTGAAAATACATTTTGATTTAATTACCAATTTGTTGAAAAATCTAATATATATTAAACTATATAGATAAGGTAATCCATGAACCTCACAATCCACAATTGATAAAATGACAATAATCCATTATATTTATTCATTTTTTTATAATACTTATTAACTTATATAGCTAGCTAATAAAGGTAATAATGTCATGTACTACATGGATTTTTTTTTGTTAATACAATAAAAACAATATTTTAATCAACAATAAAACTTTATTTTCATTAATAGTAAATGTACTTAATCGAAATTATTTTAATATAAATTATAAGCATACTCTATTGATTTGAGCTGAAAGGAGGTTGGAAAAAACACACACACATTTACCTATAATTCATATAGTTCGATTTGGTAAAATATAATTATATAGGCGAAATCAGTGAAGAAACCAACAGAAACAAAGAAAAAATAAATAGAAATTAAAGACGAAGGCAGAAGAGAAAGAGAAACGAATAGACTCGAGTCTTACTCCTCTCTCTGTACTTTTACTCTGTGAATTGCTTTCTCTGCCTTTTTTTTTCTGTACATTTCTTCCATCTTTACCTCTCTATCTCTGCTCCTGTCTCTCTACCTCCATTTTCGCCACTTCCTTTGAGTTCTTCGTCCTGAATTTTGAAGTTCTCAGGTACTTTTTAATTGCAATTTTGCTGTTTTGTCATACAATTTTGTAATCAAGAATTTTTCAATTTTCTTTCTTAGTTTAATAGATAGGAATGTCGCTTCTCTATCTGCCCTAGATTCGTATGTAATGCATTTGTGATCCGATCTCTGGATTGGATTTTAATTTCAGCCGTCATTTGTCGACTATTGAACTGGTGAACTGATTGTTTAGAATTGACTATTTTAGGCTCTGAACTCGCTTTCTGCATGTTTGTTTTCACAGTGAGCTTTAAGACTGCATTACCTGTGAGGCTGCACTTAATTACTTTGGAGGAAGTTTATCAGTTCAATTTTGGTGATGGCAGTGGAGTATTTGTTTGCTGATCGAGTCTAGAAGGCTGGTTTATTCGTAGCTTGAAGGAGGGAGTTCTCTGGCGCTTGCATTGTTTGGCGAGGTATTGCGTTTTTAGCTGCTTGTTTCATCTGTTATTTTATTTTTCCTAAACTTATATAGATTTACGAGGTTATATATTTGTGGGTATCTGCTTCGGTTGTGTGCATGCAAATCTTTGCTTTTGATCTGGATGTTTTGGGAAAATATTTGCGCTTTTATATGAGAGAGAATCGTTACAGATACAGAAGTTGGAAATTTGTCTAAAAGTTTAATTGAGCTTTTGATTTTGTGGTTTCAAACTCAAGCATGAGAATTGGCCCCAAGTGTTTAGTGTTTTATGAGGCAAAATATATGGATCTATACTGGCATTTTTCAAATATTTTAGTTGCCTATCCATGTTATGGTTGCAGTCAATTGTTTGTTGGGAGATCAAAATTAGGCGAGGGAGTTTTGATTTTGGTATAGGAGAATTCACACATCTAAGAAGTAGCACTTTGGTTTCCTTGCTTGTCTACATCTTAAGTTAAAACGGTGGAATTTTGCATGTTGGAAATTGATTGGTTTCTATTTCTTTGATTGCTTAGTATCTAATGAAGCTAAAGTGGTGCTCTCGTGCAGATGTCAAAGTCTCCCTCCTTTGACATGAGCGAGCAATTATCTTCTCCAAATGGGACATCTGAAACGATTGACCCAGAGGATACATTGGCTACTGTTGCTCATTTTATTGAGAAGCTCCATACAAGATCATCTTCACCAAACGAGAAAGAAATTATCATGGCACGCTTACTTGGTCTGGCCAAAGCAAAAAAAGAGGCAAGGGCAGTTATTGGTTCTCATACCCAGGCAATGCCTTTGTTCATATCCATTCTCAGGAGTGGCACTCCTGGAGCAAAACTTAATGTTGCTAGAAGTCTGAGTGTTTTATGCAAAGATGATGACCTACGAGTGAAGGTGCTCCTTGGGGGGTGTATCCCACCTCTACTCTCACTTCTAAGGTCTGATTCAATTGATGCAAGAAAGGCAGCAGCTGAGGCGATTTATGAAGTTTCGTCAGGGGGACTTTCAGATGACCATGTTGGTATTAAAATATTTGTCACAGAGGGTGTAGTACCAACCCTGTGGGACCAGCTCAATCTTCAGAATAAGCAGGACCGTGTGGTAGAAGGGTTTGTTACTGGGGCCTTGAGAAATCTTTGCGGTGACAAAGATGATTATTGGAGAGCTACACTGGAAGCTGGAGGAGTGAATATCATAGTAGGTCTTCTGTCATCTGATAATGCTGCTTCTAAGTCCAATGCAGCTTCTCTCTTGGCCCGTCTCATGATGGCATTCAGTGATAGTATCCCCAAAGTAATTGATTCTGGAGCTGTAAAAGCTTTACTTAAGCTCGTGGGAGAGATTAATGATGTTTCAGTCCGTGCCAGTGCTGCTGATGCTTTGGAGGTTCTTTCATCGAAATCAACAAAAGCCAAGGAAGCTGTTGTAGATGCAAATGGAGTTCATGTTCTGATTGGGGCTATAGTTGCTCCTTCCAAAGAGTGCATGCAAGGAGAGTCTGCGCAGGCTCTGCAGCACCATTCAACGCGAGCTTTGGCAAATATTTATGGTGGGATGTCTTCTTTGATACTGTATCTTGGAGAACAATCACGTTCACCTCGCCTTACTGTACCAGTTGCTGACGTAATTGGAGCACTTGCATATGCTTTGATGGTTTATGAACAAGATTCTGGTGACAGTGAAGAATCTTTTGATGCAACAAGGGTAGAGGATGTATTGGTAAGTCTTCTGAAGCCTCGTGATACTAAGCTGATTCAGGAGCGTATCCTGGAGGCCATGGCTAGCTTGTATGGGAACATGTACCTCGCAAGATTCCTTAATCATGCTGTAGCGAAGAAGGTCCTTATTGGGCTCATAACTATGGCTGTAGGGGATGTGCAAGAGTACCTTGTGATTTCCTTAACCAGCTTATGCTGTGATGGAGTAGGCATATGGGAGGCCATTGGCAAGAGAGAAGGAATTCAGTTACTCATATCATTATTGGGTTTGTCCACTGAGCAGCATCAGGAGTGCGCTGTTCAGTTACTAGCTATCTTGACTGACCATGTTGACGACAGCAAGTGGGCTATCACGGCTGCTGGAGGGATTCCTCCGTTGGTGCAACTATTAGAGACAGGATCTCAGAAGGGACGGGAGGATGCAGCACATGTTCTCTGGAACCTGTGCTGCCACAGTGAAGATATCCGGGTCTGTGTTGAGAGTGCAGGAGCTGTCCCAGCATTCTTATGGCTTCTGAAATGTGGCGGAGCAAAAGGTCAAGAAGCCTCAGTCAAGGCACTTAAACAGCTCGTTAGAACAGGGGATTCGGCGACTATTAATCAGTTATTAGCTCTGCTTCTTGGAGACTCTTCTGGCACAAAAGTCCACATAATAAAAGTTCTTGGTCACGTGCTTACTATTACATCCCTCAAGGATATTGTTAATAAAGGTTCTGCGGCTAATAAAGCATTAAAGTCTCTTGTCCAGCTTCTCAACTCCGCAAATGTTGAAACTCAGGAGCATGCAGCTTCTGTTCTTGCCGATTTATTCAGCACAAGACAAGATATATGTGATACTCTTGCCACAGATGAGATTGTGCATCCTTGCATGAAGCTTTTGACAGCTAATAATACTCAAGTTTTTGCAACACAGTTGGCTCGTGCTCTGGGTGCGTTGTCTCGTCCTACAAAAACCAAAACAATGAACAAGATGCTTTATATTGGAGAAGGGGATGTCAACCCTCTAATTAAGTTGGCTAAAACTTCTTCCATTGATGCTGCTGAAACTGCCGTGGCTGCACTGGCAAATCTTCTCTCTGATCCCCAGGTTGCTGCTGAAGCTCTGGCAGAAGATGTTGTTGTAGCTTTGACAAGAGTCCTTGGAGAAGGAACTGCAGAAGGCAAGAAGAATGCATCTCGGGCCCTTCATCATTTACTGCAGCATTTTCCAGTGTGTGATGTGCTCAAGGGAAATTCTCAGTGTCGTTTTGCGGTTCTTGCATTTCTGGATTCACTGAATTCAATGGACATTAGCGGGACTGATGCTGCTGATGCTTTTGAGGTAGTTACACTCTTGGCTAGGACAAAACAGGGTGTGCACTCCACATTTTCTCCTTGGGCTGTCCTAACTGAAGCACTCTCAAGCTTAGAGTCTTTAGTGTATTGCCTTTCTGAGGGGCCCCCTTTGTTGCAAGATAAGGTGATAGAAATTCTTTCAAGGCTTTGTGGGGATCAACCAGTTGCGGTTGGTGATCTGTTGATTGGACGAACAAGATCCATCGACTCTCTTGCTTATAGGATTATGAACTCCTCCAGTTTAGAAGTGAGAGTTGGAGGGATTGCACTGTTATTGTGTGCCGCAAAAGAACACAAACAGCACACTTTGGAAACTCTTGATTTATCAGGATCTACAAAAGCTCTAATATATACTCTTCTGGATATGGTAACACAAAATTCAACCTCCGCTTTTTCAGAAATGGAAGTTAAACCTACTAGAGGTTTTTATGATAAATCAGCATTCCAAGACGTGGATGATTTTGATGTTATTGATTCAGCTACCATTTTAGGGGGTACCGTTGCCTTGTGGCTGCTATCAATAATTTCTTCTTTTCACGCAAAAAACAAGCTCATTGTGATGGAGGCTGGTGGACTAGAGGCACTTTCTGACAAGCTTTCTAGATATACTTCCAATCCTCAGGTATGGTCTTATTTAGTGTTTTGTAGTCTTTTGTTCTTAGAATCTCTTCTATGCTGTCCATATATTATTTCGTTGTGGTAAATAGCTGAATTTCAAGATGAGCCATGGTGAGAACATTGTCGACTTTGCAATTGTCAGGGCAAGTCTATTTAAATAAACTGTGTGTCATATAGCTACAAAGAAATAAAGGTGAATGCTAATGAGTAAAAGTTCATGAACTAGTACAAGTGGCTAAAATTATTGTCATTTGCATTTCTTCTCCTATATGAGCTATTTTAGTTTCTGTTGTACTTGTTCTATTCCGTCTTGTCTGGTTTTGGTTCCACTACATGGTGTGTATTTGGGATGCATAATTTGTTTCATAAATTTATCCTCAGTAAATGGTGTTGAAATTTTATGATTGCAGGCTGAGTTCGAGGACACTGAGGGTATATGGATTACTACTTTGCTGCTGGCCATTTTATTTCAAGACTCAACTGTTGTGCGGTCTCCGTCTACTATGCGGATCATACCTTCACTTGCTCATTTGCTAAAATCGGATGAAATGATCGATAGATTTTTTTCTGCCCAAGCAATGGCAAGTCTTGTTTGCAATGGTAGTAAGGGAATAAGTCTTGCCATTGCAAACTCAGGTGCTGTTGCTGGGTTGATAACATTAATTGGTTACATGGAGACAGATGTGCCTAACCTTGTTGCTTTATCAGATGAGTTTTCTCTTTTACGAAATCCTGATCAAGTTGTTCTGGAGCGCCTTTTGGAAATTGAAGATATAAGAACTGGATCCACTGTACGAAAATCTATTCCCTTGCTTGTGGATCTCTTGCGACCAATCCCAGACAGACCAGGTGCCCCTCCAGTTTCTGTTCAATTATTAATACGAATTGCAGAAGTTAGTGATACAAATAAGTTAATCATGGATGAAGCTGGAGTTCTTGATGCTTTAACGAAATATCTCTCTTTGAGTCCTAAGGAGTCCACAGAAGCATCTATTTCAGAACTGTTGAGGATCCTGTTTAGGAACACTGAAATCATACAATATGAAGCTTCCTTCAATTGCATGAATCAACTCATTGCAGTTTTGCATCTTGGGTCAAGAAAAGCTCGATATAGTGCTGCAAGGGCTCTTCATGAACTTTTTGATGCTGATAATATTCGAGACTCTGAATTTGCTTGCCAGGCTGTTCAGCCATTGGTCGACATGCTCAATGCAGCATCAGAGAACGAGCAAGAGGCTGCTCTTTCTGCCTTGATAAAATTGATTTCAGGAAATACTTTAAAAGCATCTTTGTTCACTGATTTGGAATGTAATCCACTTGAAATTTTATACAAAATACTACTGTCTGCATCTTCCTTGGAATTGAAGAGAGATGCTGCACAGCTTTGCTTTATTCTGTTTAGTAATTCAAGATTTAAAGGCGATCCAATTGCCATGAAATGTATGCAGCCCTTTGTATCACTTATGCAGTCTAATTTGAGTTCAGCTGTGGAAGCTGGGGTATGTGCTTTCGAGAGATTGTTGGATGATGAACAGCAGGTGGAGCTTGCAGTTTATGATGATCTTGTGGATCTTCTAGTAGTCATGGTTTCTGGGACAAACTATAGACTTATTGAGGCATGCATCTGTACTCTAATAAAGTTGGGTAAAGACCGGGCCCCCCGCAAATTGGATATGGTGAAAGCTGGTGTGATAAATAAATGTCTTATGCTGCTCCCTATTGCCCCCAGTTCATTATGCTCTGCAATAGCGGAGCTGTTTCGTATTTTGACAAACAGTGGTGCAATTGCTAGGAGTTCAGATGCAGCAAAGATAGTGGAACCTCTTTTTATGGTTTTAAATCGGCCTGATTTTGGTTTGTGGGGTCAGCACAGTGCTTTACAAGCCCTCGTAAATATTTTAGAGAAGCCACAGAGCCTTGTAACACTGAAACTTACTCCCAGCCAGGTTATTGAACCCTTAATTACATTTCTGGAGTCTCCATCTCAAGCTATTCAGCAGCTTGGCACAGAACTTCTCTCTCAACTCCTTGCGCAGGAACATTTTCAACAAGATATCACAACTAAAAACGCTGTTGTGCCACTTGTAAGACTTGCTGGAATTGGAATTTTGAACCTCCAGCAAACGGCAATGAAAGCTTTGGAAAAAATTTCCACTAGCTGGCCTAAGGTGGTTGCTGATGCTGGAGGTATCTTTGAGCTGGCGAAAGTTATTAATCAGGATGATCCTGAGCCGCCCCATGAACTATGGGAAACTGCTGCTTTTGTTTTATCTAATGTCCTTCGCTTTAACGTGCATTACTACTTTAAGGTCCCTATTGTGGTTCTTGTGAAAATGTTGCAATCTACAGTTGAGAGCACTGTTGAAGTGGCATTAAATGCTCTGATCATTCATGAAAAGACTGATGCTTCGAGTGCAGAGCAGATAGCTGAAGCTGGTGGTATAGAGTCATTACTAGATCTCTTAAGATCTCATCAGTGTGAAGAGTTATCTGGAAGATTACTCGAAGCTTTGTTTAATCATGTTAGGGTACGAGAGAAGAAGGTTTCCAAGTATGCTATTGCACCTTTATCACAGTATCTGTTAGATCCACAAACTAGATCCGAGACCTGTAGGTTGCTTGCTGCTTTAGCTATTGGAAACCTCTCTCAGCAGGAAGGACTTGCCAGGGCCAGTGATTCTGTTTCAGCATGCCGAGCTTTGGTAAACTTGCTTGAAGATCAACCATCGGAAGAAATGACAATGGTGGCAATTTGTGCTCTGCAGAATTTTGTGATGTACAGTCGGACTAACAGGAGGGCTGTTGCTGAGGCAGGTGGCATATTAATTGTTCAAGAACTGCTACTGTCTCCTAGTGCTGATGTTACTGGGCAAGCAGCAATGCTTATTAGATTTTTGTTTTCTAACCACACACTCCAAGAATATGTGTCGAATGAACTCATCAGATCTTTGACAGGTAATATCAGAACCAGTTTGTTGCAAATTTTTATTTTTAGTCAATTTTTCCTTGAATGCTTGAGATGCGAGGACCTAAGTTTGAGTTTTCAGATCCCTTTTTATGTGTTGTGTTTATTCTTAAATTTTATTAGTGATGACATTCTTCTTTAATTAGATTTTGGGTGATGTACAAAAATTTCTTTATGACTAATCCCTCGACAGTACATGCAGATCCATGAATTTACCCAATCAAATAAATATGTAAATGGTAAAACTGACAGGTACCTGGATTTTGGACAAAAAACCTTATCTACATGACAGGTTTTTGTTGTAAAATTCCTTATAACTCATACGAGGAAGGAAATCGACATGCAGGGTATCCCTTCTGAAGGATATCAACTTAATGCCATCCTTTATTAGGCTGTACATTGTTCTTAGCAACTGTAGGGGTTTTTAACTCAGCTTTCATTTAGATTCATTTAAAATATGAACAATTGTAAAATCAGGTGTTGATGACAAATATGAAATCTCACTTTTTGATACAAGAATGACTAATTGTACGAACTTTCTGCATATGGCATGATATAAAGCATAGTCTCCTGAATTACTTGGTTTTCAATTGTCTTATTGGTAAATTTGGTGCATTTCATTCGTTGTGTTCCTTTTTCCCAATGGTATGGTCTAAAATGAGAATACCTGTTATAACTGTTTTTCAGCTTCACTAGAAAGAGAACTGTGGGCCACTGCAACCATCAATATACAAGTCTTAAGAACATTGAACGTCATATTCACGAATTTCCCAAAGCTTCATGTTTCTGAAGCAGCCACACTCTGTATTCCCTACTTAATTAATGCACTCAAGTCAGGCAGTGAAGCTGCTCAAGAATCTGTATTGGACACCCTTTGTTTATTGAAACAGTCTTGGTCAGCTATGTCGATTGACGTTGCGAAATCTCAAGCAATGGTTGCAGCTGAAGCAATCCCTATTCTGCAAATGCTCATGAAGACATGTCCCCCGAGCTTCCATGATAGAGCCGATCTTTTGTTGCATTGCTTACCAGGTTGTTTAACTGTTACCATTAAGCGTGGGAATAACCTTAAGCAGACAATGGGTAGCACAAATGCCTTCTGTAGATTGACGATTGGCAATGGTCCTCCCCGACAAACCAAGGTCTGAGCTTTTTCTTTACAGCTGGATTATTGCAGAATGGATTACAAGAATTATCCATCTTTACAGCGAATTTCACTTCACAATCATTTGCTATTCTTTTTTTTCAGGTTGTGAACCACAGTGTTTCCCCTGAATGGAAGGAAGGCTTCACATGGGCTTTCGATGTGCCACCTAAGGGACAAAAGCTTCACATTATCTGCAAAAGTAAAAACACTTTCGGCAAGGTAACTAGTATTTCAACTATTAATGCTCGCAAACATATTGATCTGCTCATTCTATTGGGTTCCTTCATTGTCAATTCATTCTGCATTAATCTTGGTTGAATCTGATACATCCATTTATGCTGAAAAATAAGCAAATGCTGAATTTTATCGACTGCATGTAGGTGTAACTCATTTTGTGAAGCAATTGTGCAATTACATTGTGCTTTCATATTTCTTATAAAGATTCAATGCATTTTTTTCTTTCAGTCGACTCTGGGAAGAGTAACGATTCAGATAGATAAAGTCGTGACGGAGGGGGTATACAGCGGATTCTTCAGCCTGAATCATGACAATAACAAAGATGGATCATCAAGAACACTTGAAATTGAGATTATATGGACTAACAGGACAACTGAATGATATCCTGCACCTGCTAATATGATCCAAATGAGGCGATCTTTTCATCTAATGCCATGGAGGATGTTGTCCTGCATTTTAAGTGCTTTAAAATATTTTGAGGTCCAATTTTGTAGAATCAAAACTTATGATGCCTGAAATGTAAATTAATTATTAAATAAATTAGTTTGCAAAGGTAAGCAGAAAAAAGATTCAAATGTGAGAATAGGGAAGCTTTTAACCGTTGGTTGTACAGATCAGACCAGACTGAACGAAGATTCAGTGAAGAAAAAAGGTCAAAATGTGTGTTTATATTAATGATTATAATAAAGCTTCGGTTTTTATGAATTTTTAGCAACATAATTAGTACTTGCCTTAAATTTCACTCTTTTTTTTGTCTTTTGTGAGCAAAATTCATCTAAATTATAGTGAATTTATTTCAAGCTAAATTTACAACAATTTAGCTTGTTAAATTGGGCAAATCCTTTTATGTTATTTATACAAAGATTTTAAATAAAGACTATTAATAAAATAATTTCAAAATGTTTATTCGATAATGATAACTAATTCATTTCATTTTGATACACTATCATCATAGCTAGTTCCAAATTATAGACTTTTTATTCATAAAAGTTAATTAGACTTTGGGTTTATAGCCATAATTTTAATGCATTGCTTTCAACAATTTGCTCGAAATTATATGTACAAAATTCAATCCAACCTTATTGAAAGTCTGCTCTAACTAGTTCGATCAAGTTTGTTGACAAGAACTTTTAAGCAGAGGAGACATTTAAGAGGAATTAGCACAATTATTATAGACCACACCATTTGCCAAGTTTTATTTTATTTTTTTATTTTTAAAATTCGCCTCATTTGGGCTTACATTATTAAATGGAAAGAAAAATCCCCAACCCACCCTGGATGTGATTCGAACCTGGGACCTTTAGAGTCCACAGCTTCCGTCTTAACCACTAGGCTAAGACGTCAATCACTTGCCAAGTTTTATTTAGAGGTTCTCACACTTCTTTCTTCGTTTGATCATTTCCTCTCATAAGAGAGAGTCGAATATATAGGAATATGATTACTTCCAAATTATATTCCAACAGTTGCAACACATTGAACAATGCAGAGGCTTTTAGTTCAGTTTCATCAACTATACTCTACGAGTCTGCGTCAATGCTCATCTTGATTGTAAAATGCATCAAGAAAAGAAACCCACA
>CAOJBI011639086.1:0-20859 GCA_948277035.1 Euphorbia corollata
GAACTCCAAAGTTAAGCGTGCTTGACCTGGAGCAATCTCAGGATGGGTGACCTCCTGGGAAGTTTTCCGGGAAGTGAGCGAGTGAGGACAAAGCTCACTGGAAAGACTCGTGTTGGTCTGTGGGGGCAGTCGATCGAATCCTGGGGCGTTACAATGTATGAATGAGTTTTTGGGGTAATCTACCAGTATTGGTATATTGCCCCGTAAACTACGTATACCGAATCGCTACTCTTCTTCCTTTGAATCTCATCTTCTCCAAATATGAGTGATTACGTGAGATTCCACCGGGACTTGAATAATTATTTGAAGAATGCAAATGGTTGGTCTAGGCTTGAACATTGTGGTTTAAGGAACATGAAGGAATACGTTCGAATCTTTATCAAGCAAGAACTGATAGATGTTGCGATTCATTTTTGGGATCCAATTGACAATGTCTTTCATTTCGGAGATCAAGAGCTGTGTCCCATGAATGAAGATTTTTGTGGGCTTCTAAAGTGTCCGACTGAACTGCCTATCGCATTACCATCGCATCGCCTAGAATTTTTTGAAACATTGATGAATCGTTTCAGCCTCCCACAAGCTGACAAACGTAGGTTGGTGTGCATGAGTTTCGGAGGCTTGAAACTCTCAGTTGTTTTCGAATTGATTCAAGACTTGAGCCTTGATGATGCTAGCTGGATGGCTTTGGCATGCTTGCTTCTATTAGCGGTCAATCTATGCGAGTCAACCACATACATTTGCAGCTTTGCATATCTACCCATTATTTCACAAATGATGGACAAAGCTTCTCCCAGAGCTCTTTGTTTGGTTGATACTTTAATCTATCTCCGATAGGCTAAGAACGGAATCGAAGCATCTTCTTGCGGTAGCAGAATACTTCTTCAGGTACTCCGTGTTTTTTTTAGAATTTACCTTCTGACCTTGGTTCTCTCTTTCAGTTATGGCTATAGGATAAATTGGCTATCTTATCAATTCCTGAGAAAGTTAATTACAGGCCAAATGGTCACAGGGGAAGACGATCCCTAGTATGTATCGGGGATCAAACTCATAAGCATTTTACTGTAGCAGAGTGGCGTGATTTCATAGGATCTCGTGCTATCGAGAACATCTGCTAGATTTTCCCCTAGTCGGCAATTTCCTCTATTATCACTCATGTAGCTATGGGTGGAGTTGTCTTACTCGGGCTCTATGAAGCTATATCATACTCTCCCGGTCATCTGTGTAGACAATATAGCCATCCACAACATTTTTCAGAGTCGCTGTGCTCCTTGGCCGACTATGAACTCTCTTATGCTCGAAGGTATAGATATACAGATAAATGGGCCACCCATACCCATGTAGCTGTGAACTATTCTCTACCATTCGACATCTATCCTGATTTTGCATACCGTACCTGGAGTATCAAGACTCGCAGATTGGAAACTCTTTAAGAAAGGTTGGTTGAGACTATCCATCTTCTCGGAGTTTAGATGTCATCATGACAGCGCACTTACTATGTTCCAATAAGAGCTATAGCCTCACGTGTTTGTGCTTTCTTTATCTTAGGAGATGATAATGTACTTTATGTGTAATAAAGTGAATCATGCTTTGTGAATGTATGTTTCATGAAATGATTTCATTTATCCATTTGCTTCATTCAACTTTTTCATTATATAATAATAATGTTATGAAAAAAAAATTTATTTATACACAAAAGATTAATGGTAACGAATTTCCAATTGATAGCCATTGTTGTCTCAGGTTCCTAAGGAGGATTTTACCAAAGACATTCTCTCAAAACTTTCAATCAGTCTTAATATTTGCTTAAGAACCCTCACCAGTTCTTAATAGACTTTATTACATATATATTCTTTTATACAAAGTAACGTTTCAGCTTGTCTTGATTGACTAGGTTGACGAACTCATTCCCATCCATGTCCATGATCTTCACTGCTCCTTTACTGAGGAACTTCTTTACCACATAAGGACCATCCCAATATGGTTGAAATTTTCCCCTTGCATCAGAGTGTGTTTTTCTTGATTGCTTCAGGACCAGATCCCTAGGTCTTAATGGTAGATTTTGCCACTTGACTTTACGATTGTAAGCTCTAGCCATACGCTGTTGGTACATCTAAAGGTTACTCAGGGCATCTAAACATCTTTCATCAATCAAGTTAAGCTTGTAAAATCTAGCTTTTGCCTGTTGATCTTCTGATAGTCTCGCTTCGAGAGCTACAAGTAAAGACTTAATCGCTAGTTTTGTTGGAAATACTACCTCTGCTCCGTATACCAAAGAGAAAGGGGTTTGTCTTGTTGGAGTTTGAATGCTGGTTCGATATCCCTATAATGCAAATGGTAAATGATCTGGCCAGTCGCGATAGCTAACCACCATTTTTGAAGAATCTTCTTGATTGATTTATTGGCTGCCTCTACCGCACCATTGATTTATGGCCGATAAGGTGATGAATGATGATGTTCAATACCGTATTTCTCAATTAGATCAGCTGTATCACCCTGGAACTAGACCCCATTATCCGTGACTATATGGTAAGGGACACCAAATCGTGTAAGGATATGCCTTTCGATGAACCGAGCCATCTTCTTTGCATTAATGTTTGTATAAGATTCTGCTTCCACCCATTTTAAAAATTAATCTATCACCACCACTATAAATCGATGTCCATTGGTGGATGATGGTCTAATTTCCCCAATAATATCAATACCCCATGCTGATAATGCCCAATGTGTGGTCAAATTTTGCAATTCTGTGGGAGGAAGATGACTAATATCTCCATGGATTTGGCAGTCATGGCAAGATTTAGCCATCTGAATGCAATCAGTCATCATAGTCAACCAAAAATAACCCATACATTGAATTTTCTTGGCCAACATAATTCCATTCATGTGTGGGCCATATTCTTCTGAGTGTACTCCTTTCATGATTGTTGTCACTTCTCGTTGTGTTATGCATTTTAACAGCAATCCCTCCGAAGATCTCTTAAATAATTTTCCATTTATCAAGCAAAATTGAGCAGATAATCTCCTCAACATGTTCTGGTGTGAATTAGTGGCTTCTTCAGGGTAGCTCCCGTCCTTCAAATACTTAACAAAGTCAATGTACCACGGCTCTTCCAACCTTTCATTGGTTTCAACTGTCAAAATGAAGAATGGGGCCTTGGATGTCTCTAAAATGAGAGGTTTCATCGGTTGACTCCGGGGTCCTTCCTATAGAGATGCTAAGGTCTCTAATGCGTCTGCCATTTGATTTTCTTCTCTAGGAAAATAGTGAAATTCACATTCACTGAACATTGATGCCTTTTTCCATACGGATTCTAGGTACGGTTTGAGAGACTCTTCCTTTAATTCCCATTCCCCGGTAATGTGTTTTATCACCAAGGCAGAATCACCAATGATATTGACCTTATCGGCTTTCAGATGCACCAAGGCTGCCATGCCGAATAAAAAAGCTTCATATTCTGCCCCATTATTAGTGACAGCGAATTCCAAACACTTAGATAATTGTATCATTGCCCCTTTGGGTATGATGATGATGACTCCTATACCTGCTCCTCTTTTGTTGATAGCTCTGTCGAAGTACATCTCCCATCTCCTTGAATCTTTTGATACAACTGCCAGTTGCTCATATGGGAATTCCAAATTCTCAACATATTCGGATTCCAATGGTTGTCAGCCACCGCTTTTCCCTTTATGACCTTTTTGGTTACGTACTCGATGTCAAAATCTGAGAGTAGAAGCAATCATCTAGATAATTTGCCTGTCAGAGAAGGTGTTTCATATAAGTACTTAATTGGGTCTATCTTAGCCACGGCCTGGATCCGGTATGATTGAAAATAATGTCGAAGCTTTTTTGTCAACCATACCTTGGCAGCGCATGTCTTTTCAACTATTGTGTTATGTGATTCATACTCAAACAGCTTCTTACTGAGATAGTAGATGGCATGTTCTCTTTTATCATCATGTTTTTGAACCAACATTGCCCCTACAGAGGTCTCTTCAATGGCTAAATACAAAATCAAAGGTTTTCTAGGAATTGGGGGTTTTAGAACTGGCGGACTTGCCAAATAAGCTTTGATCTTATCGACAACTTCTTGACATTGTTCATTCCATTCAACAGGTTGTTGTTTTCTGAGAAGCTTTAAAATAGGTTCACATATGGTAGTTAATCATGCTATGAAACGACTAACATATTAGAGTGATCCTAAAAAGCTCCTAACTTCTTTTTCGGTCCTAGGAGTGGGCATATCTTGAATAGCCTTGATCTTATCAAAATCCATCTCTATACCGCGCTAGCTGACGATGTGGCCCAACAGCTTTCCTAAGGTCATCCCAAAAACGCACTTCTTCGGATTTAACCGTAAGTTATACTTCTCTATTCTAGTGAGGAATTTGTTTAACATAGCGGGGTGTTCTTTTGGTATGTCTGATTTGATTAGTATGTCATCCACATATACCTCTACTTATTTATGAATCAAGTCATGGAGTAAAGTGGTGATAGCCCTTTGATAGGTTGCCCTAGTATTTTTCAACCCGAATGGCATAACTCGATAGTAGTACGTGCCCCATTCCGTGATGAAAGCAGTCTTGAACTTATCGATCACATTCATTAATATCTGATTATAACCTGAAAATCCGTCCATGAAAGAATACATAGCAGCTCTTGCGGCACTGTCTACTAAGACATCAATATGCGGAAGTGGGAAATCGTCTTTTGGCTTGGCTTTATTCAACTCGTGAAAGTCCACACATACTCTAACTCTACTGTCCTTCTTGGCTACGGGAACCACATTTGTAACCCATGTGGGGTATTCGACCACCTCTAAGAACTTGGCCTTGATTTGTTTCAAAATCTCTTCTTTGACCTTTTCAGCCCATTCAGGGCGCAAACGTCTCATTTTTTGTCACCTGCTCTTTTAATATTCCTACTAATTCTCTCTCTTATTCAATGGATAATTGATTGAATATTAGTACCATCCTAGGATTTTCTTGTGTGTTTAAATTAATTTCTTTAGTAACATTATTATTAGTATTGAAAATGTTGGATGTATGCTGGAATGGATGTATGGAATCATGATCAAAAACACAATCCAAGTAAGCAAAGTTCCCATTTTTATTGAATGCATCAAAAGGTACATTATTTATTTCATAGATATTAGATAAAGAAATGAAGAACACATACTCTTCTATCGGAGTTGGCTCTTCTTCCGCAATTGCCATGCTTGCAGATGCTTGATTAGCTGGTATCATGATGAATTCTTCATCATCTTCCTGATCGATGTCCATCTTCATCTTTCCTTTGTCCTTCTGGTCTGGTTCAGGTTCAGATCCTTCTACACGACTTAATTGATTATTGAATCTCTTTGTCAATACTCCGAAGAGTTTCTCCTCTTACGACGTCACATCAAGACTTCTTTTGACCCTTTTCTCATCACCCTGTATTGAGCGATTAACTTCTCGGATGACCTTGCCGGTATGAACGTTGACAAGATTCATAGTTTTTTCCCCCATTTCCCTGCTTCTGATCATATTGGTGATTGGTCCCTCTCCAAACTTACTAAAGTCCACAATGTCTGAAAAGATCTCAAATCCAGGTTGAGTTCGAGACATTTGGGTGACGGTTTTGGTGTTCCATTGTAAGGTCCTTGTTTGGATTTCTTGAAGCCATTTTGCTTCAAGAGTTTGCTCCTAGTGTGTCTTGGTCCTTTGTATCCTAGACCTGCAAGACGTAGTTCTCCTGGTCCAATGTTGAAGGTTGGAATGCCTTGTCCTTGAGCTTCAAGCCTAGTCCCTAGAATGTGATGCTGTTGCATGTAATTCTTAATCCATGGACTCCAATATTCCTATGGTTGATCGTTCTGCTCATTCCCAATGACTGCGACAGTAAAACCTCTCACGTTGTTCTCAATGCCACAATAGTAGAGGCCCTGTCTTCCTCTAATATGATAATTTTCCCTTTGTAGGAAATCTTGACTTTTGATGTAGAGTAGATGGTACACCTCCTAAAGCATGGAACCACGGTCGGCCAAGTAGTATAGAAAAAGTCACAGGAATATCAATTATTGTAAACAACACAAAGGATGAGATTTCTCCAAAATTTACTTCTGCCTCGAAGGTTCCAATAACAACCCTCTTGGAATCATCTTAGGCTTTTATAACTGATGATGATTTCTTCAATGCCTCTTCACTTAAGCCAAGCATAGGGAGTATCTTTCTTGGACATACATTGAGAGCACAGCCATCATCGATCATGATACATGGCATTATCCTTCCTAACACATTAGCCTTCAAGTAGAGGGCATTATTGTGTCCTGTTCCTTCATCAGGTAAATCTGTGCTTGTAAATACTATATCCAGGATGATGGTAAAGACCTCATTGTTTAGAAAAGCACAAACTTGTTCTGGAGTGGCATTTGGCGAGGTTTCTACCTCCAGGAGTTTCTTGACTATTGCCAGTTTGTGTTCTTGAGACTTAATCAAGAGTTCCCAAATGCTCATCTTAGTCTGAGTGGATTTTAATTGGTCAATTATGGGCTCTTCAATTCTGATTGGTACCATTGGCTAAGGTGTAGCATTTGGAAGTTCATTCCTTTGCACTGGAGGTTCTAGCACTCCAGTTACTCTTCCTCCTCTCTTGATAGGACTTACATACTCTGAAGGTGAGTAAGTTGTTTCGAAGATTTTGAACTCATCAAAGTCTTCTCTCGAAGGTATATCCTTCAGGCTGATGGGCTTGGTAACCGCAACAGTTATTTCGTTAGTTGTAAAAGGCCACTCCATAAAGGGTGCTTTCTTATTGGACGGAGGCACATAATTGACCTGCAATACATGGGAAAGGATCGCATTGCATTGAGACCCACTTGTAATCATGTTAACAGATGAGGAAGAAGTAGGTTTCTTCCCTCCAAGCATATCTAAAGTCTCAGAATACATGAACTTCTTCAAATTGGATTCTTCAAAATCAAGTTCATACTTCTCCACATACCATGGGTAATTCTTTGAGGATTGAACGAATATGGGTAGCGTTTCCTTAGCATTTTTCCCATGACATATATCGTAAAGGAAAACCAGACCATGTCCTCTCTGGTAAAGTAGTTGTCGATGGGTCAATCTACATGAAATAATATAGAAATTGGTTGGCCAAATTATTTCAGAAGGATTTTTGGTACAAAGACAATCCTTCGAACTAGACTAAGGCCTTTCCACTTAAGGTAAGGTGAAACTTTTCCGGCCAGTAAGCGTAATGTACCTCTTCATTATTCATGAAAACAATGAATCCCCTGAGATGGCATGTAGGATATTGAGAACCATCAAATACTAGATGATAACTTGCATTGAAGTCAGGATCCATAACCTGGTTCGTAAACGAAGTTTGCATATTTTCGACTCGGATTCTTTCCATAATATATTCTGGACAAGGGTCCTGGCCAGGTTCTCGAATCACGTTAATTCTTCCATCTCCTTCAAAATCTATAATCTCTCCTGAGTCTTAGCTTCCAACGGACCCAAAATTGTCTGAATCGGTCTCATGATACGAAGCATAGCTTTCACTATCTGAATTGATCAATTGCCCGTGATAAATATCTTCATGATTGTGCTTGAATTCTCCAGGATAATTGATTGGAGGAATGTCAAATTCTTCTTCTAAATCAGATGGTGCACCAGGATTTTCCACTTCACCATCAAGGTTACCATTCATGAATTCTTAGAACTCGACCTCATCTTCAAAGTCCACGGCCCATTGTGCTATGTCTGCCTGGACATCAACTTATTGTACATCTTGAGGCTAGTTAACTTCATCATTAACATCCCAAAACAGATTTGGGACTTCGTGATCTGGGGATCTTATCCTCCAAGGACCAAAATTAAAATTGCCCCTGTTTCTATCCACGTGCAAAATTAACATAGCTTATATGGATCTTCCTCAGGGTTAGTCGTCGGATTTTGAGGGATTAATTCCTGATCACCATTAACTTATCCATACATCTCGTTGAATTCAGCCCTCATTCTTTCAAGGTTTTGAAAGGCTTATTAACAGTCTGGCCATAGTCATCCAACTCTGCTCGAACTTCCTGAAATAAGTCCACCGGTTCACTATGCAGGTTTTCCATACCGTGATACCCATTCAAGTAGTTAGGATCATTCCAAGCACGTTCCGGGTCGTAAAGCTCTTCATGTGGTTGCTCAAAGTTACTTAGAGATAAGTTGCTAGAGGAGTTTCCAACTTCAAATTGAGAATTTCCTTGATACTCTGGATCCATGTAGGGAGGAGGAATAAGCTATGCCGGAGGAGGAGGCGGCACATCCCATCCTCTATTCTGTGTACCGACTTCAGGTTCTTCCCACCAATGAATTCCCGTGGAATCTAGATAAGTGACCATGAATTTGTGCATAAAGGCTCTTGAAAGATAGATCCAATTCCAATTCCTTTCCATGGGAACTAAATTAAACCATTTAAGCGCTGGTCTGGCCAGAAACCTTGGGAATTGGGAGGCAAATCCCATGACAAGTATTCCTTTCGTGTGCATGAAATGAGTGAACCTTTCTTCATGTTCTGATGGATCAGTATTCTCCCAATAGATCATACCGCTTGGTACTCGGTAGTTAATTTTTAGTAGACGGGTGCATTCATTGGTTCGATGCCCCTTCATGACATGATAAGTACAGAAGTTATCTCGGTCGGCCACTGCGAGTGTGGTAAATGGCTTTAGGCTTTGTAACACATTGGCCATCCTCAATTTAGTGAAGATTTTGGATAATGATTCTACCCACGGAGAGATACACTGATGATTCTGAACCTGAGTAGCTGCTACAGTCTTAACAGTGGCTTGAAGATTTTGCTTGGTGTAGCTAGACATATTCTGTTGAGACATACCTCCTTTTTCAAAAGTCCTTGTCTTGTTATGGGCTTGATATCCTTCCCTTTTTAATCTATCCTCTTCCTCACACTTTTCAATCTTTTTGGCATAACTAACCACTTCGTTGAAGGTTTTGAAATGCTTCATTTTCATCTCATTTCAATACTTCTGGATAGATCCCTCCACTAGTTTAACAATTAGAGCTTCTTGATCTGGTGCACCGGTAACCAGTGTTCTAACGGCCATCCAACTGAGATAATAAGCTACAAAAGTTTCATTAGCTCGTTGGCGCACTCTTTCAAGATCTTTGAGTGTTGTTTTCAATTTGAGATTGAAAGCATAATTCTCGATGAAGGGAGAACCCAATTTCTCCCAATTTGATTTTACTTCTGACGGCATGCTCATATACCAATCAGTTGCAGGGCCCGAAGAGTAGTTTGAAAAAGATTAACAATATGGACTTCATGTATGGCCATCCCCATCATAATTCTGAGATAGGCTTCAATATGAGTATGAGGAGATCCGGTGCCATTATACGGAGTGATGTAGGGCATGACGAAAATTGAAGGAAGAGCTTCGGGCTCACTCATCCTGTATCTATTCAGATCCAACCATTGCTGTACCGATGATGTCGTAGACTTTTCAACTATTGGAACCATGGTTTCTAAGTTTGCCAACTTAGGTTTTAGAACGTTCAGCTCAGCTTCTTGCTCTGATGTCATCTGGGTTTCCGAGGCCACCATGTTTCTCAGATATTCTTGGAATTCTGGCGTACTAATAAAGTTACAGAAATTTTCATCAAACTCCCGCCTTTCAGACATGACGTCCTCTGACTCGGAAAAGAACTTCTCAAGAGATTCTAAGATTGGAGGATGTCTAATTCGTTCTAGACCTGAAGTGCGTTTTAGACGAGAATTATCACATTTCCAACCTGGAAACACAATTGATAAAGTGTTAGCAAATGCAACTTGTGTCTTTTTTTCCCATATTATGATTTCTTATATGAGAATTTTAACATGTGGATGAATGGATGCATGAACATATGCAAGACACCATAGATATTTAAGGTGTTTAGGGTTACGTTTTAAAACATGTAAACTATGATCCTGATATATCGAAGAGAGATTTTTTGGACATAGCAAATTGAATTGCTAGTCATATAACCTATTGGTTTAAGAGTGACTTCTTGCAATCAAGATATGTTGATGATATTAGTCGATTACAACTCAGGGTCGATTTTTTAAAGCGATTCCACTCTTGGGTTGATCAAAATTGACTCATTGATCCGAAATGACTTTCTATAGTCAAGATATGTTGACTATATTAGTCGATTACGACTAGGGGTCGGTTTTTAAATTTGACTCATTGGTCCAAAATGACTTTCTATAGTCAAGATGTGTTGACCATATTAGTCTATTACGACTTAGGGTCGGTTTTCAAATTTGACTCATTGGTCCAAAATGACTTTCATAGTCAAGATGTGTTGACTATATTAGTCGATTACGACTCGGGGTCGGTTTTTGAAGTGACTCGACTCATGGGTCGGTCAAAGTTGACTCTTAGATCGATTCAATTGAATGAGTAATTTTTAAGGTCGGAATAGTGATTTTTACAATTACGGAAATTCCAGGGTCAAATTTGGAAGAGTTTGACTTTTTTGGTTATACAGTTGATTTTTACAGTAGAAATAGTGACTTTTACAGTCACGAAGACTATAGGGTCGAATTTGGAATAGTTTGACTTTTTGGTCAAACAGTTGACTTTTACAGCTGGAACAGTGAATTTTATAGTCACCGAGACTCTAGGGTCGAATTTGGAAAAGTTTGACTTTTTGGTGAAACAGCTGGCTTTTACAGCCGTAATAGAGACTTTTGCAGTCACGGAGACTCTATGGTCAAAATTCGGAAAATTTTGACTTTTTGGCCAAATGGTTGACTTTTACAGTTGGAATAGTGACTTTTGCAGTCACGTGGACTCTAGGGTCGGATTTGGAAAACTTTGACTTTTTGGCCAAACGGTTGACTTTTACAGTCGGAATAGTGACTTTTGCATTCATGGAGACTTTATGGTTAAATTTGGAAAAGTTTGACTTTTAGGTCAAACAATTGACTTTTACAATCGGTATAGTGACTTTTGCAGTCACGGGGACTCTAGGGTCGGTTTTGGAAAAGTTTAAATTTTTGGTCAAAAGGTTGACTTTTACAGTCGGAATAGTGACTTTTGCAGTCACGGGGATTCTCGGGTCAAATTTGGAAAAGTTTGACTTTTTCAGCCAGAATAGTGACTCTTGCAACCACGGAGACTCTATGGTCAAAATTCGGAAAAGTTTAACTTTTCGGTCAAACGGTTGACTTTTATAGTCGGAATAGTGACTTTTGCAGCCTCGGGGACTCTAGGGTCAAATTTTGCTTCTATATGCTGGATATATGGCTTTGGTAGCCAAGGTGACTCTTTGGTCGGACTTGTGTTTTCGGGATCCTATTTCTAATGAAAATGTAATGTCACACGATAAAATATCATGGCTGCATAAAGATGTGGTTAGTTTTTACACAATCATGATGTTATTCAAAAGTTTTACATTTCGATAATTTATAAAACTTGCACAAGGAGCAAACGGTTAGATCGTGCCTACCGCCCTTATTCTCCATTTGGTTACTTTGCTTTTATATCAACAAGGGACTAGCGAAGTCTAGTCATGTTCTCACAAGGTTCGGGGTATCCTATAGGAAAGTGTCTATGGTTCATCTATATGCTGGGCTTCGGTCTCAGTCAAGCGTGGGAAATGGGTACCCTGCGCCTTTGTGTACTGAAGTCCGATGGCCCTAAAATAAACCAAAATGACTCTTTCCACATATAATATACTCAGGTACTTTGACCCTACCCGAATCAAATTCCTTTGTACGTTACGCAAGGGGTGTGATCAGATCCATACCCCCAAGCCCTAAGCAAACTTGAGTGATACTTCACCAAAAGACACCTAAATTGGGTGAAGGGTGAAATATGCACGTGCAAATGCAACCCTAAAATTTTGCGTAATAGCAATTTTATCATAAATGTCATAATTCCCGATTTTCGAATAAAAGTTCATTATTCTATCAAAATTTAGATTTTTATTAAAACATTGATTTTAATAAAAATAAAATTGTCCTCAGCAGAGTCGCCACTGTGAGCTAGCGGTCCTTTTCGAAGGGTTGGAAAAGTTTGTTTTGGAGAACGGGGTCGAACTTTGCCCGGGTTTTGTTTTGAAAATAAAAGAAGAAAGAGGCGTTTGCTCTCTGGGGATAAATTTATTTAAGAAAAATCATTTTCAATTTGATTTCCTTACAATGTAGATAAAAAGAGTAAAATAAGGTTAGTACCATATTTTACGGAAAAAGAGTCGCCCACCATTTCAGCTCCGCCGGGAATTATGGTATACTGATCCGTAGTAGGATTTTTATACCTGAAAAATTGTGATTCTGAGTTCAGATATAATAGTTACTTTATTCAAAAATTGAGAATTATGACTTAAATGATAATTTTGGCATTACGACGGCTTAATAAAGCAATAAAATTGAGCCTGAATTTTGGCGGAGTAACGGCGCTACTTGAGATTTCCCATAGTAATCCGGGCAGAGTTTTCCCTTTATTTTAGGAACCCGGTCTTCACCTGCAAACTCGTTTAAAGATTTTAACGAATTTTATTGAAAAGTAAATTAGTAAAGCAGCTCTAGTGGCTCTTTACTCCAACATGCAATGTTCATCGTAATAAAAATGAAAATAAAAGATTTAGGGCTTAGAGCTAGTGCCCTCATTTACCTTTTCGCTGTTCCAGGATGACGTGAGAGCTGGTTCGAGACTGAATTTGTCATTGTTTTGATTGTAAACTTTAACAAAAGTAGAAAATAAAATGATGGAATTGATTTGGCGGCGTTTCGACTCGAGTTATGGCTATAATCTCGAGTTAAACTGATTTGAGACGAGTTTTATCGAGTTTAAGTCGAGAATTTCCGTAGGAAATTTGACTTAAATCGAAGCTCGAGAGATTTTAGTGGAGAGTTTTGAATTTGGTAGAGTTTCGACGTGTTTAGAGGCGAAAACAGATTGGTTTTGCTCTGGGGAAAACCAAAAATCCGAACTTTCTCATGAGGGGGGCTGATTTCTATTTATAGAAGTAAGGAAAATACCCCTGGGGCCATTTACCTAGGTAAATAGCCGCGGGGCTATTTTCCCAACTAACATAAAATACCCTGAAAATCCGGGAAGCTAGGGTATAGGCCCTAAAATAGGTAAATAGCCGCGGGGCTAATTACGTAGGTAATTAGTCGCGCGGCTATTTACCTATGTTGATCAAAAGTTTGACTTTTTCCGGTTTTTGTCCGAATCGGTAAACCGGACTTTCCCTGGAATGTGGAATTTTTAGATTTTGATTTTTGAGTTGAAAATACGATCCGTTTGGCTCGCGTTGAATCCGGATTTTGAAATAGGTAAATTTCGTCATCGGGTTCGAGCGGACCGTGCTAACAGCAGTGTCAATCAACTATTGCTTGATGAAAATTCAGATGTACTCTTTCATGCTCCTTAGGCCACAAAGTTCAAGCCTGGACCAACCATTAACATTTTTCAGATAACTGTCCAGATCACGGTGGAATCTTACGTAATCACTCATATTAAAATGAAGAAATGGGGGCAAAGAAGTAGAAGAGTAGCGATTCGCTATACGTAGTTTACGGGGCAACCTACGAAAACTGGTAGACTACCCCACGAACTCATTTTTCGTTATTATTTCAATTATAAATTTGCAAATGTAAAATGATGCAATGAATAAAGAAAGATTGTTTATAATGCTGCCAACAGAAGTTGAAAAAACGCGTTGTATAGTGTATAAAAAATGTCTATGTTCTAATCAAGAGAAGAAAAAATGCTAAAAATCCTAAACCTAAGCCTGGATCATCAAATACCGGGAGATAGTCCGATGAAGGATCATACGGGTCAGAAGATCCTGGATAGTAATGCTGCTACTCTGAATCATAAGAAATGGAGGGCCCTATGAATGAGGGAGGCTGATGCTACTGCTATTGAGGGTCATAGGGAATAGAGGGCCCTATGTACGAGGATGGCTGCTACTGCTATTGCTGTGACTACAGCGGAACCCCGTGTATCCACATATTTGTAATCTCAGCATTTAGCTGATGTATATGCCCTTGCAAAAATTAGAAGTCATCATGCATTTTCATGACATTGCATCTCATGCATCATATTTCACAAAACAGGAAATGAGGGACATACAATCATCTTAGAGCTGTACCCTAGGATGAACCGCTGCATTACCTAGTGATAATCTCCACCCCTAGTACTATCAGCCATAGGGACCTGTCAGATAAAGCATAAGTTAAAGTTCAGCACAAATTGAAAGAAAACTTAAAGTTAAAAGACTCAAGCACTCACATGAGTAGCGTCAACTAGGATGTAAGTCACGGCCACTCAGGATCAGAATATGGCTAAATCATTGGGTGATAACTACTCCCATCAAGCCTAAAGACACTAAAGCTGAACTAATCAGGCTGGAAAGCTCTATGACTAGAGACGATCACTGAATCGGCTGAAGCGGTTGCAGAAGAAGCAAAGGAGCTTGCAGGGCGGTTCTTGGCCCTTTTTCGGCCTTGATGATCCTGTAAAAGATAAAATATACAAAGTCAGAATGCGAATAAGAGAGAAAGGAGAATAGAAAGTTGGGGAAAAGCTTACCGTCACTCTGGTCACCCTGCGAGAACCACAAGAAGCACCTCCACCTGAGGGACCTGGACCTTTTGAGGGACCACCACCTCTTGAGGGACTACCCCTACTCGAGGGAGCCCTGTCACCCCTATCCTTCTCGGTATTAACCAGAACTAGCTCAAGATCAACATCAGGCCATCCAAGGAGACGAGTATGGCAAAACTCCTCATAAGCCCCCGGTAGGCTGGTAAGAATGTAACCCTCACCCACATCGCATAATCGCCTGATGTTGTTGGCGTTCGATCTGAGACCTGAACAACCAACTAGGTAGTGGAGGAGGAGCTAACCTGAGTCTAGGAGGAAGATGGCACTAATCAGTTGAGGGACTGAGGACTAGTAATAATCAGTTGCCTACTGATGAAGGGTCTAGCATCCTGCATCTCCTGACTCCAAGTAGCTGAGTCATCCCATGGAGCAGTCCTAATTTTATTCGAATATTTGATTAAGGACGTGAATAGTTCAAAAACGAAGAATATATGTGAGCTAAAGACTGTAACCTAGGAGGTGGTAAGGTCTTGAAGGCGCTGTAATAGCTGGAGATGAGTAAGTTGGATGTACCATGAGCGAAAGTAGTGAGGAAGCCTGGGAAGTAGGGATAGTTGGTCCCCGGAACCAACAAAGGCATATCTAGAATCCCCGTCTCGAAAAACCAAATCTGCGAGAGGAAAATAAAAAGTTAGAATGAACCAATACTCGAAAACTTGAAAAGAAATTAAAGGTGAGGAATCTTACCACAATAACCTGAAAAGAAGATTTGAACTTCTCTATCCTATTCCTGACGCACTAATCTAATGGCCAGCACATATGAGCTAAGGCGGCCCCTCCCCAAACTTGGCTATTAAAACCCTCAAGATTGACGAAGCACAGTAAGATATTAAGATCAATATTGGACCGCCCGGTCGGAAAGCAAAACAAGGATAAGGTGGCGGCTATGAATGCCCGAGCCTCGCAGGCGGCTGATCGGCCAGCTCTATGCCCCGGTACCCAAAAATCCATCAGCTGCTAATAAGAGACCGAACTCCTAATAGTGCCTGAGAACCCTATCAATGCCTTAATCGTCGTCCTATCGAATTGATGATAAGATAAAGTGGCATTGAAGTTGATCATAGTCCCAGCGAATGGCAATCTGGTGATGGCGCAGTAGTCAACTGGGTTGATGGTAAACTCCCAGCAAGAATAATGGAAAGTATGAGTAGTTCCAGACCAGCAGCTCAGCAAAGCTGACACAAGATCCTTTTTCAAATAAGGATACCCGCGAGAGTGCTTATACACCAGATTTTGAACCATAGTACCAACCCTAGTAGAGTTGAGAATGGTCCGAGCATCTAGAGATAAAGCCCTATACCACTTGTGCACATGCTGCACACTACCGCCATTATGCTCAATCACTTGCATTTAAAGAATTTTTCATAATTCATGCATATATATATATAAATATCCGATAACTCTAGTGGTTATCAAATCTAACATGGCATTGAAAAAGTAAAATTGTTCAACACGCATACATCCCCAACAGGTTTTGAATTAAAAATAATTTTTTCGCGATATGGAATAATTTTCTAAGTTAATTCCATGACACGGAATAATTTTCTAAGTTAATCCCGCGACATGCATAAAGGTATTTCCAAAAATTCTGTGACATGCATAAGTTTTGAAAAATAAATCATGCGAGATGAAGTTAGAGAGAGAGAGAGAGAAGTAAGAAAAATGAGAAGGGAAGGGGTTGCTTTTATAGAGCCCAGGTAATTAGCCTACGGCCTAATTACATGTCTACGTATCGCGCTCTACGCGTGCCACGTAGACGGTTGTAACGGTCATAATTATGACCGTTACACCCAGGGAATTGGCCCTGCGGCCAATTCCCGGGGTAAGATGATAATTTTGCCATATTACCCTAGTTTTTTTATATTTTCGGCATTTTTAAGACGTTTTCAGTTCCGATTTCAACCGAGCGGATCAGAAAAAGTTCTGAAGCACGCACCAACATTATGTTAACCCACTAAAATATTTTCAAAAATTTTCAAAATTAATCTTTGGCCCCGCGTGCCAACTTCAAAATAATTTTAATTTTCGCTTTTTGCCCTCGTTAATATTTTAATTGAAGGGGCAAAATATTTTGTTTTAAAATCTCATCAATTAAAATATTAACTTATGCATTCGCACTAGTTTTTAGCCTATTTCATATACAAATGAATTTCTCTATGAATCAAAATTCTTGTATGCGAAGGACAAACTGTTAGCACAGTTCGCTCGGACCCGATGAGGAAATTTACCTATTTCAATCTACGGATATTGACACGAGTCAAACAAAGCTAAGTTGTCGTATTTATTTATTCGTAAATTTTTGAAATTGAAAAATCACATTTTGGGTAGTCTGATTTCGTTAAACGGACCAAAAAAATCAAAACCCAATCGAACCGGGCCCTAACCTACCCCCTAGGCTCCCTAAATTTGGGGGATTCTGCACTCTTTTCCCGGGAAGCTAGAGGTTACCCCCTAGCTAGGTAATTAGCATGCGGGCTAATTACCTATGTAATTAGCCCACGGGCTAATTACTCCTATGCTATAAAAGGGAGCCCCTCGCTTCCCATTTTGGCAAGTTTTCGATCCGGTTTTGCCCCAGAGCAAAATTCGTCACTTTTCGCTTCTAAACGCGTCTAAACTCTGCCGAATTCAAGTTTCTTCACTCAAAATCTTTCAAGCTTCGATTTGAGTCAAGTTTCCCATGGAAATTCTCTACTCAAAATCGTTAAAACTCATTCCATATAAGTTTTACTCGTGATCATAACCATAACTCAAGTCAAAACGCTTTCAAACCACTTCAAATCACTTCAATTACTTCCTTTTTCAACTTTTCTCAATGTTTTTTGTCAAATCTCGACAAAATTGCTCCCGTACCAGCACTCACATCATCCTGGAATCACAAAAAGGTAACTGAGGGTATTGGCTCTAAGCCTTAAACTTTTATTTTCATTTTTATTACATTCAACACTACATGCTTGAGTAAAGAGCCACTGGAGTTGCTTTACTATTTTAATTTTCAATAAAATGCATTAATATGTGCAAACAAGTTTCTAGGTGAAGATCGGATATCCCAAATTAGGAGAGATTCTGTCCGAATAATTTGGGAAAATCTCAAAATAGTGTCGTTACTCTGCCGAAATTCTAGCTCAATTTTATTGTTTTATTAAGCCGTCGTAATGCCAAAATTATCATTCAAGTCATAATTCTCGATTTTTGAATAAATTAGTAACTATTATATCTGAACTCAGAATCTCAAAATTTCAGGTATAAAAATCCTACTACGGATCAGTATACCATAATTCCCGATGGAGCTGAACCAGGTGGCGACTCTTTTTCCGTGAAATAGGGTTTTAACCTTACTTTACTATTATTTTTATCATTATTTTAAGAAAATCAAGTAAAAAACGATTTCTCTTAAATAAATTTACTCCCCAGAGAGCAAACTCCTTTTGTTCGACCCCGTTCACAGAAACCGCTTTTTCTGACCTTTCGAAATGGATCGCCCGCACACAGTAGCCTTAGAAACAAATTTGAAAGAATCAAACTAGGCTAAGGCTAGATTCGAGCAGTTGAATATGATTGATGAGCAGCGTTTGAAATCACTAGACCACCTTCAGATATATCAGCAATGAATTGCTAGAGCTTACAACAATAGGGTCAAGCATCAAAAGTAACCCTTGAAAGTAGGAGATTTGGTCTTAAAGCAGTTCAACCCCTCCAATGTAGATGTAGGGGAAAATTTAGACCCAACTGGGAAGGTTCGTTCATGACCAAGAGAATCCTCAAAAAAGAGCAGTCAAAGTAATGGACATGGACGATAACGAATTTATCAACCCGATCAAACAGGACCGGCTTAAGCTATCACGTTTAGGAAAAGAATTGAATCTTCAAAAGCAGCATAACAAAGAATAGAGTTTTTACATCAAGCCCGTCAACTATCCGCTTTCACATAGTTGAGCAAAAATTAGGATTTTCTTTTGCTGAAATAGTCCACCATAGTGAAAACCCAAAAAAGGCATTCTTGGGCAAAAATTAGGATAATGATAGAAAAACAATGAGATGTCAATCATAAAAACCGAAAGGCTGTTTGACAATAGGGGTTAGGTCATTGGATATCTTGTATAAAACCTCTGTACCTTGTTTAATCTCATCAATAAAAGGTCATCATTGCTAAATTGTTATGAGTCTACTTTTGATTTGGATGGTCGCGTGTTATCTTGAAAAACGTAGCAATTAATCCTTAAATCATGGCAGTTATGATTGATGTTTCATTCATTCAAATTCATACATTATATAATAAGTCTACATCAATAATGTCTCAGCATATAGATAAATAGATATAGACTTTCCTTTCTTACTACATCAGTAGGTAGCAGAATTGTCAGCCTTGTTCTTCTCCATCATCTCAAAGCAGCTACAGTTTGTCCTAGGCATAATTCCACATCAGAGTAACTATTGAGCATTTTTCTGGATCAGTTAGCCCTCGGATCTTCTCTAGCCATCCTTGATAAAACCCGTCAGTCTCAGTAGTCCCCCGATGGGCATAGTCTAGAGTGACGAATGAGTCATGTTGAGACCACTTCTTGAGGATGTGATCTGGCAAATAGTATCCCCAACTAGGACCAACAGTAGGGTAAGATCGTTTGGGCACTCGCTGAACCTTCCCATACTGTTTACAAAGTTGGACCAATGAGTAAGAGGTAATTCCCTGTAACCTTAGCAACTAAACACCATGTGTATGGACATGGGTGGCAAAGTCCGTAATCCTCCACCAAGGGCACACCCAGCGGATTTGACTGTCTGAGTAGCCTTTCATGATGCACATCCAATCATCAACTGTTAGCCTATGATGATCAGGGGTGATGTGGCCTCTATCGTTATGGTGAACAACCTTATATTTATGGAGTGGTCGTTTCGGCTCGCGGACCAAAGCAAGTTTCTCCATCAGCCAAACCTATGATGCACATATTAACATAAGGAATGCATGAAAAGATAAATAACAGGACTGAAGAATTGACCCCTAGCAAGGTGAAGTGATCCCCTATCAAGCTGGGATCAGCCTTAGAAGTCTACATGCATAGTAAATTCTCTGCCAACCGGTAGCGATGGGCGAAGCTCCCTCGGAAATGTTCGAGATAGCATAAATAATCCTCCTAGGGCCAACCTCGCCTACTCTGCGCATGAACTCTGACATTAGCAGCAAGGCCATCATACAGGGCCAAGATATGTGACTCCTAGGTATGGCCATGTACCAATATAAGAAAGCAGCCACTCGGAAGCCTCCAACCTCTGGGGGATGACAAAGGAAGTGATCAGTGGAATCCAGGTTCCACAATCCTCTCAAAGTGTCTACGGCCTTGAACTGACAACTCGACAAGACTATCGGGAAGCGTTTGGGGCACTGATTGCCAAGGATGGCTTGATACTCCTCAATCATAGGGCATAACTCATGAGTAGAGAAGCGGAAGATACGATCCAAGGGATCCCAAATGGTGAGTGCAGCATGGATAAAAATAGTATTGGTCTGACGAGAAGCAAAATAGCGGAATCCCTACAGTCCAAAGATCTCCAACCTCTTCAAATTCTAGGTTGGTGAGCATCCTCATGAAAGATCTAAACCGAGAGTTGAGAGTTTCCATGATGAAAGTGGTGAAGGACTTCAACCTATGATCACCCTCCTCCTATAAAATAGATAACTGAGGTTAAAAATAGCTCAAAACTACACAAAAGCATCCGAGCTGCGCATTGGCACCAGCTCACTCAAAAGCCCGCGCCTCTGACCTGGCTTCATAAAGCTCTATTACTGCCAGCATGTCTCTCAGATCCTCCACCTCATTCTCAGACCTCACCCTCTCTCCTATCTTGGCCCGCAGACGCTCTCTCTCTTGAGTAATAAGGCTTGCAAAAAAGAGAACGGCTAAATATACATTCATTCATTCATTCATAAACTCATAAAGATAAATAACTAACTCACATACATAATCATAGGATCAACATGCATAAAGTGTGCATAGAATAAAGTTATTTGTAGGTTCATACCATGGTAAGAACATCCTGTCCCATCAGGATATAGTGCATCGAGAATAAGTCACGGGCGAGGCTCTCCGCCTCAGCAATACATACCTTTTTATAATAATTTCTATTATGGGCCACTTTATGGGCCTTAACCCATTTCCACTTCAAACAAACCCTACTTTTCTCCATCAAACCCATTATTTATCCCACC
>CAOJBI011641197.1:0-10425 GCA_948277035.1 Euphorbia corollata
TAAAATTACCCAAAATTTTGCAGTTTGATATACTACTGTTTGTGTTACACTGTTATAATTTATAATCGTTGGAAAAGGGAGCCTGAGCCATTTAATCGAATTCTCAAAGTTTCTGGAGAATAGTTTTTCCAAAAAAAAAAAAGTTTCTGGAGAATTTTATCTTCATTCTTTAATTTGGGGTTGATTCGAGTCTAAAGCGAGAGCTTGAGAACTTTTTTTTATGTTAACAATATTATTTAATTATTTGATTAGATAGTGGAGTTGCCAAGGTGACTCCACTCAAATATGCACCGTTATATCCCACCATATAATAGTAATACAGTACGTTTTGTACCAGTACGTTTTGTACCAGTGCTGTACACCAATTTGCATAATATACTTTAATTGTAAATTACCTTTTCTTTTCAACTTTTTGTTTGATTTGGATAAATCATAGTTTATGTAGGAGAATTTGTTTTATAGAGTAATTTTTTTTTTCGTTTTTTGGATTAAAACTATATAGTTGATTTTTCGATAAAGATAATATACAAATCACCATATTATAGTTCCCCTTCCCCCATTCAAGCACCTTTGCTAAGAAAAATGGTAGGATGGACATTACATCTTGACAACGTGGATTGCTATTCAATCATCATTCTATTTTACAATGTGATACATGAAACTTGATCAATATTGTAGGAAAAGGGAAACGAGACGGTGTGATTAAAAGGAATAGAGTGCCATCTTTATCTAACCGTCCAGATTTTTTAATGGGACCCAATGGACTGAATTAGAGCCTTGTTTTGTCATTACTTCTCGTTCTTCCATGTTCTATTCCAAATTTTGTACAATATTTTTTCCTCCATCATCATGATTATCATTAATATTATATTACCCTCCAACTGCTATAAAAGGAGTAATGTATCATATACTTTTTTTTATTATTTATAAAATACATCAGTCTACTTTCTCAATATCACATGTCAATTTTAGTTTATATAAAAAATAACATACTTGAAAAATTAAACCAATCAAAAACTGACATGTGACTATAAAGGGTAAACTAATACATTTTAAATAAAACAATATATGACACATTTAAAAGTTAAAAATGACCATGCGTTTTTATTACTTTCATATCCTACGTTTTCATGTTTGTTCTAAAGGAAAAAAAAAATCTTTTTTTTTTGTCTTTTTTTCTTTATTCTAAATTCGGTGTGTTTTTTAAAATAATTAGCATCAAATACTCTTATTATCTACTACACGATGATCGTCTTTTTCAAACACGAATCTGTTAATATATAAACAATCTCAATAGTTTTACGACTGAGTTGGACTCCATTTATCTTTAAACAAGATACTTAATGATTTTTCACAATATACACTCATATCTATATCCATTCAGCAAGATCGTTTCCGATCTGTAACGTTGGTTGATGTTATGGTGTAAGCAAATTCTTATGATTGTGGGTACTCAAAATCGTTAGTTGGTGGTTAAGAAAATATACGTTGCAGCATTTATTTTTTGTTTTTCAGATTAATTCCATCCCAAAAGCTTGTTTATCTTGCGGAAAAGCAAGTTTAGTTTTTTTTTTTATTTGTCGTGTTTTATATTTAGTTAGTGTTTTAGACTTGTCTATGCATGTTAACAAATATGCGAATCATGATACACAGTAGTTATGTAAAGCAGTTGATTCTTCGACATGTATGTGAACCTGACTTCGTGTTTTGTCCACTTTTGATTAGAGTTGTTATTAGTTTGTATTTAATAAAATATATTATATTATTCGATAAAAAAAATCTCACAAATTTCCAGAAAAAAATAGTATTATGGTGAAAAGATTAGAAAATCGAAAAAACTAAATCACATTTTTAAAGTGTTTTTAATGACAAATCTTAAATTCAAGGTGTGACCAAACAAGGTATTCGTGATAAAGATTCAATTTGTGTACAATTATCACTAAAAAAAACATATATATTATATGTTATCCCTCCAAATTCTAAAACTAATTTACTTCTTTTAAATAACGAAAAAGATTTGAAAGAGCCTAGATTTGATATATTATCATCCTCATTAAAGTTTGTAGATGTATCAATTGAACTAAATTCAATTGGTTCAGTTCAATTGGTTTAAATTTTTTATTTGTTTTTTTAATTTATTAATTTAGAATATCAATGCAATTTTTATTTTTATTTTCCTAATTCACCCTTATATAACTAGGAAAGAGATTATGTATGAATAAAGTTATGAACTGGTAACTAATAAAGAAGATGGTTTAATTATAAAGTAAAATCGGTAAATTATTCATCTTCGTAGTATAATAAATATTTTATTGATTTTGATGAAAACCGTAGAACACTAATTTTGGAACAAGAGGGAATATGATGGTACTCCCTTCAGGTTTTTTAAAGTCTCTTTTAAAAATTTTCATTAAAACCAATAAAATATTTATTATATCAATAAAAATAACTTATTTTTCTTCCATAAATTTCTCTTTTTATTGATACCAACTCATAATTTAGTCAATACTTAATATCTTTCCTAGACAACGGTAAAAACTTATAAAATACTTGAAAACAACTGGAGGGGGTACTTCTTATGACGACTAAATTATAAAATGTTAGTTGTGTTTTAAAAGAGGCTAAATACATCAATAATTCTTTCAACTTGGTTTCAATAGCCCGATAGCATCCTCAACTTTCAAAAGGTCCAGATACCCCCTTCAACTTGGTAAAAACGAACCACTCAGCCCCTCTCAACGGCACGTGCTAAAATATGGTTCGTTTGACTTTTCAAATATGACATTTTCTGATTTTCTCTCTTCAACCAGAAGTTGACACGTGGCATTGGGGGGGCAAATTGATGCATTTTTATCAATTTTTAAGGGGTTGATTGCAATTTTCGAAAGTTCTGAGTGACATCGGGCTATTGGAACCAAGTTGAAGATGATGCCAATGTATTTGACCTTTGAAAGAAAAGAAGAAAAAGGTTAAACGTGGACATAATTAAAAAAAAATAATTTCTCTTATTGTCAATTTGGTACTCCAGGAATTAAATCTTTTGAAACTCGGTTCATATGCAACCAAGATCAGTGGGCAGGTTCTGTAAATCCGCTTGTGCTCAGTGGTGATGAGGTAACTTTGATAGCGAATTTCACGCTTCACCTGATCGAATTTCTTCTCAGATTTCACAAAGAAAAAAAAAACAAAAATCAGGAAACAAGATCTGAAACTCTTTAAAGCACAAAGCAAAAGGAAAATTACGTACTTCAAAATCCACCAAGTAAAACAATTTTTTTATTTTGAAGTAAATTAGATCTAATTACAATTGCAGAACAAACCTAGGAAGAGAGAGAGAGAGAGAGAAAAAGAGCCTAGAGCTGAAATTGAAAAGCGAATAGCAAAGAAGAGATTTGAATAGTATTTGTACTGCCTTCGGAAGCGGATCTTTTAGTTCCGTTGTTCAGTTTTCCACTCGATGATGGTGTTTTACTCAGGCAAGATATGGAGAACGATGAAGCTGAAGAACAAGTTCTGCTCAGATTTCAATTTCCTTGTGAAGAAGAAGAAAAAAATGGTTTTCCAAAAAAGTCCCTGGCCACGTCAGCAATATTTAACAGACGAAATTCCTTGTTTTGATAACGGTTCGAAACCTCAGACCCTCTTTTGAAACCCATAATAACACAAGACCCATTTTGAAAAGGACCCAAATCACAGGTCCCTTTTTTGAAATTTACCCTTAAAAATACAATGGATTAATAGTCGCAACCGAATTATTAAAATTATTAGTGAATATCAAAATTACAAAAAGTAACTGTTCCGTCACAACTTTTATAGCACAATATTTTTTGCACTCTTAATTGGACTTTTGCCAAACATAGATAGATCGTTTTGGCTTTTGCTTAGTCTATCACATTAACAAGTCTACTTTTCTTGGTATTGTGTAGTGTCTTCCAAATCATATTGTTTTATTATTTACAGAGAAAGCCACATCCGATATAAAATTAGGGACAAGCTAAAAATTGAAATCCAAACATGCCTAATATTTACTATTTTGATAATAGCATCTTAATTGTAGAAAATAAACCAACTCGTTGGTGAGAAAAAAAATATTGCGACTCATGGAATAATTTAATTAGATATCTAATCAATACAATATTATATTATGCATTGTGTGACACATGTATCATAATTTGTTTTTTAAATATATATTTAAAAGACTTAATGCATCGACAAGTACCTGAACCTGTTCCTAAAAATTCGCTGCCTCTCTGAACTTTCGAAGGGACCCCGTAACTACTTTAACTTTCAAAAAGTGCACCACTTTACTACCTGAATGTCACGTGTCCATTTCTGGTTGATTTGACTTTTCAAATATGTTATTTTTCTAAATTTTCTCACTCCAATTAGAAGCTGACATGTGGCTTTCAGGAAGCCAAGTTATGCACTTTTTTAGAGTTGAGATAGCTACGGGATCACTTTGAAAGTTCAAGGAAGCATCGAGTTTTTAGGGTTATTCAGATACCTCTTAATGTATTAAGCCTATTTAAAATTATCAATGCAAACCAAGTATGCTGTCGTTGTATTGTATATTAAAAATAATATGGATTGTATTTGGAAACTGGTAATGTACGAATATTGTGACTTATATCATTTGAATTTTTATGGAAATATTAAAATCATTTATTTTGTGTCACGTGATCTAAATATAATGAATGTATGTCTAAACAGAAGTAGTGCATATGTGATATTATATAAATGCGACATTATATAAATGTCTATTAAATTCACACCAAAACAAAAGTTTAATGATCAAATGAAATTAGAGAGTTTGGTTAATGAATCATATTAAAAGGTCTATAAATAATAATTCTTTCTTGCTCGTATTTATTCCATTATTATTATTATTATTATTATTATTATTATGTTGTTGTTGTTGTTGTTTTTCTTGAAAATCGGCAAAATTGCACCTTGTTAGAAAAAATGAGAAGGTTTGAATTAGGAAAAAAAATTCAATAAGTAGAGTTTCAACTGATTCAATATGAAGACGAAGCTAAGATCTTTGATAGATGAATGAATGGAAATTTGCAAAATCTGCGTCTCTGTCTCTCTCATTAGGTGATTAAGCGAAAATCTCTTGTTTAGTTTCTCTCACTCCAGTCTGAGCTTTATTGCTGAGTGTTTGTAGTGTTGTCTTCTCGAAAGATGTGTATTTGTACAAACAAAACAAAACCCGCCCATGCGCTCATCGAATCTCTCCTTTTTCTGAATTAATTCCTCTTTTCTTTTCTTGAGGTTTTCGCTTTCTTCTGTATTGTCTTTGCCATTGCTTCTTTCTTCTTCTTGAGCCCTGATCTGGTGCCCTTTTTCGCCTACATTTCCCCGTGTGGACCCTTTTTCTGCAATTTCGGTTTTTGTTCGCATTTTAACTCGATATTCGTTTCTTCTGTATCTGTTATTCTTATTTTGAGTGGGTTTCGTTTAAATTGGGAATGGAATTGGGTTCTTTGTTGCAACTCCGGTGGGGGTTATTGCTTTCAGATACGTAATTTCTTCTCTTATAAACTGAATTTTGTGGTTGCTTTTAGGGTTTGTGTGTTTGTTGTTCAGTTCTCCCCTCTCTTGAATCATTTTGCTGTGTGATTCTTTGGGGACTTTCTACAAACGGGTGGTGTGCAATCTGAATTTCTCCTTTTTTGGCTTGCTATGGGTTGTGTCCATGGCAAGTGCTGTAGCCAGTATCCATCATCAACAGATGGTGATTCAAGGGACCAAAATCAAGCTTCTTATGCTGCTGGCAGTAAGCATATACTTACTCAAAGATCTCTGGAGGTTGTTCCTGTCCCTTCACACAACCTCCAATTGCAGTACTCTGTCTTAACTCAACGAGGTTACTACCCGGACTCGCCAGACAAGAAAAACCAAGATAGTTACTGTATTAAAACTCAGCTTCAAGGTAATCCAAATGTTCATTTCTTTGGTGTATTTGATGGGCATGGTCTAAATGGTACTGAATGTTCGAATTTCGTTAAGGATAGGTTAGTTGAGACATTAGCAAATGATTCCACTTTGTTGGATGATCCTGTTAGAGCTTATAATACTGCGTTTGCAAGGACTAATTCCGAGTTGCATAGTAGTATAATAGATGATTCAATGAGTGGCACTACAGCAATCACTGTCCTTGTAATTGGGGATACAATTTATGTCGCCAATGTGGGTGATTCAAGAGCTGTGATTGCTGTCAAGAACGGGAACCAAATAATGGCTGAGAATTTGTCTAACGATCAAACCCCGTTTAGGAGAGATGAGTATGAGAGGGTGAAAGCGAGCGGGGCTAGAGTTTTGACTCTCGATCAGGTTGAAGGGTACAAGGACCCTAAGATTCAGGCATGGGAGGATGAGGAAAGTCAAGGGGGGGACCCGCCAAGGTTATGGGTGCAGAATGGGAAGTATCCAGGGACTGCTTTCACGAGAAGTGTGGGAGATAGTACAGCAGAGACTATCGGTGTTATTGCTGATCCTGAGGTTTCTGTTGTTCGGCTCATGCCAAACCATTTGTTCTTTGTGGTTGCAAGTGACGGGGTTTTCGAGTTCCTCTCAAGCCAAACTGTGGTTGATATGGTATGCCATTAAGACTCTTTCGTCTTTTGTCGTCGCTTTAATGACTCGCTTATGTTATTGTACTTATATATATTGATTAGTACAACTTCTTGACTCATTGTATATGCATATGTTTGAGAAGACAGTGCCTTAAGATTGACCAATGCAATGGGGTTTTGCAAATGATTAATGCTATCTTCTTCCCTGATTGAAATTTTGGATCGGGTTTATTCTGTTTTGCATTGGTATTACGGTTGTTTCGTTTTGCTATTGATGTTTCGTTTCTCCGAAGGTGGCAAGGTATGCCGATCCTAGAGATGCATGTGCAGCCATTGCTGGAGAGTCATACAAACTTTGGCTCGACCATGAGAATCGAACAGATGATATCACAATCATTATAGTGCACATTAAGTTTTCCGTGAGTGAAGCTATTTAATTTCTGCTTTTTTCACTTCTTAACCTTTTTGGATGGTTTAGCTAATGTCTCTTAGCAATTGTGTGAGTATTTTCACTTTTGATTGATAGTCAGGTGGCAGTGGTACAGATGGAATTGAAGTGGGTAGAAATTCATGGAGTTCAAGGACGCGAAAAGAAACCTCTGAACAACATTCTGCAGCTTCTGCATCAGAAATTTATCGTTCAGTAAGGAGCGATTTATCAGATCAACAGCTTTCAGTGAATCGAAGTGCGGCGATTGTTGTTCCGTCTCCATCATACCAGAGGCCCTTAGAATTGGTTAGTCTCTTGATCTTATCTTGTTTACATTTTCTATAATGTGTTAAATTGACTAAGTAGTATGGCTCGTTTTAGGATGGAGGTTAAGAGTACACAAGTTTGCTGCAGAAAATGTACGTGTCCCAAGGATCTCCAGGTTCCGATCTCGATACAATGTTCTTGGGAAAACAGACAGAAATCCGTAATCAAATACGGAAAGGGAAACTCGAGTTAGATCTAATGTTCCTGGAGGGGATAGGCAGCAGATTGTGAATTTCGTAGAGTATATGTATGTTATATATAGGCACACTTGTCTTTTACAACTGTATTTAGGAACAAGAATCATCAAGAAAGTTGCTAGAATTGGTATCAGTTCAGTCTTGTGCAATTTTGAATATCTGCATGCCTCTTGTGATCCCATGGCCTTGTCAATTCGGGAAAAGATATTGCGAAAAGACATCCGTATAACATAGTAATTTGTTCTAATGGTGATAAAGATGAAGTAATCAACCGAAAATTATATACATTAGCGTTCTCAAGTTTTATTTTGATGAACCATTCATTCATTTGTTTCGCCTGATGCAAATGTACTGCAAAATCAGTTTACATAAAATAAAAATTTAAATTTGCAGAGACATATGCACTCTATAGTTTGAAAACACTTTATTGGGGATGCAGGAAAGTCAATAATTGGTAGCTTGAAAATAAAAGTAGTAGTACAATTAGTGATAAGTAGTCAACTTATGCCTTGTGAGTAGTGCCGTATAGGTACATAGAATAAATGTATTGTTAGTGCCGTATAGTTACAAACTTAAACCCAAGTCAATTCAGTGGCCTTACTTTGAGCTGTTCCAACTAATGGCAGCACTCTATTCTCACAACAATATTGCAACACTAACATTGTTAAGGATTTTTATGCACAAAGATCAAAATCAATAATCATGTTTGTATCGTCGTAAGTTTTTCGAATTTCGAAGCAAGTTACATGGTTTCAACAACTTGTTTAACTTGTCAGTTCCTTTGATGCTTTTGGCAGTAGATTCAAGTAATGCATTAGTAGCGTGCAGTTCCTTTGTTGGTTTTAATGCCGTCCATGTCAACTTGTTGATTCCTTTCATCTAAGGTACTAGGAGTTCAACTTCCCCTTGTCAATCTTCCTTTGACTCCATGCCTTCAAAGCTTCAACTTCTATCAGGCATTTCAACACACACATCTTATCTTAACAACAAACCATGAAGGATCCAATTCATATTTTCCACCAGAAAACAGAGCTCTATTCATCATATTTCAATAATTGGAGTCATATGTTATAAACACTGCTATAACATTGACATCAAAACAATTCCAGTTTGGAGCTTTTTAGATGAACTCTTCACTTTCCCTTATCATTCTTCCTCTCATTGCATGCCTTCAAAGCTTCAACTTCTGTTGGGCATTTTAACAAACACCTCATCAACTTTACCATATATGCTACAATTAGCAATACTTGTAGAAAAGAAAAACAAACAAGGCTACCACACTTGGCTAAATTCAAACCAAATAAAAAATATATCCTGTTATGATTATTAACAACATTTTTTACTCCAAACAGCTAACATTGTTCATATATTCTTATGAACAATTTCTTATCCTATTTTCTTTAACTTCTATGAAAATTTGGAAAAGAAAATTCAGATAAATAGAAAAACATAGTCAATATGACAAGATGGAAATGGGACAGCCGTTTGGTTTAGTCATCACTGACTGATTTTACTGTTATGATTTTATTTTTATTTTCCGATACCGACTCAATATATTGATTATGTAAATAATTACTCGAAAAAATTTAGTAAATAATTAATTAAAATGCCTAACATGTCCAAAATTAATATTCTCTTCATAGAGTAAGAAGGCATTGTCTATGCTTAAATTCCACTTATTTACCAGAAAATATTATGCAGAAAAATATTTTTCAGATTTTTTCAGTATATGTTTGAAAAATAAGTTAAAAGAAAATAGTATGTAAACTTAAAATGAAAATAAAATGATAATATTTTCCAACAAAAAAGATGAGAAACATTTTTATCATCATTTAATAACACCGCCACCACCTCGTGTTCGTTACCGTTACCGTCACCTTCACCCATCACCACCTCCTCCATCCTCTCACATCCATCCTGTCACACCACCATCACCTCCCATGTGATGACCTAGTCCTAAGAAAAGGATGACGCCGTGGTAAGAAAACTTGATCAAAGAACGATCATGAAAGATGTCGATAGGGATAAGAATGAACAGAATATGCACCCAAAAGAAAGGGTTTCGAGATTGCGTTAGTTTGGGATAACACAATCAATAGCGGTTAAGATTCAAGACTAAACTAATGAGGGACAATTTAGCTAAGAAAGAGTTAAGAAATTTAATACGTATTACCTATACCAATAAGATGCATTTTTTTTCAAAAGTCTATTCAGGAGAATTCCAAAGTTAAGTTGCTTAATTAGAAACAATTTTAGGATGAGTAACTTCTTGAGATCAATATTTATGTTGGTTTGCGAGATCAGTCGGTCAACTCCGAGACACTTTTGATTTGCCAGTGAAAAACATAACCACATACATAAACAAACGTAAAAAAAAATATTTTATTTACTATATAACAGTCCACATACGTAAAAGAAAAATATTTTATTTTAGTGTATAATATATTTTCACGAATATGTTGTCTCCTAAAAACAAACGGAGCACTTAAAAAGCAAAATTACAATAAAAAAATTAAAGAAAAAATCAAAGAAGAAGAAGAAAGCTTTACATATACATACATATGTTCTTCACCGTTCCACCTTTGTTGTGAGATTGGTCTCATCATCGTTTTGAATATTTCTCGAACCATAACCTGATTCCGGTATGTTCCGATCACCGATTCCATATCAAGATTCTCTGTTTCTTTTACTTATTTTGTGTTTCTCCGATATCGTATTTAGTATTTTATCATTTTTCTGATTTTGCCTCCGTCAGCTGCTTGATATGTCAATTGGTTTGTGCTTTTTCTAGATTTAGTTTCGATTGGTTCAATCAACTGGTTATATGTTTTTGTTAGTTTGGTTTTGTTGCTTTATTCTGTTTGGTTATGTAATTTGTTGATTGATTTACTAT
>CAOJBI011642405.1:0-11097 GCA_948277035.1 Euphorbia corollata
AGAAGTGATGCTCACCGAGAAGGGGAAGCATAAAAAGGCTGCGAATTTGAAACTGGGAAATGGGTGAGAAATTGGGGACAAGTAATTGAACCCTAAAATTCAATGTTTATGCTAAACGTAAAATGGGAAAATGAACAAAATATGAAATTGAAGCTAAAATTGAACAAATTCGAGGGCCTGTGTTTTCTGCCTCTTTTGAGTTTCAATGTTATCACTAAAGGCAATAAAATTAGAAAACAGAAGGCAAAGGGATTAGATAACAATGTTTTTGCTATTTCTTGGAGGAAAATTTTGAGATCCATTTTTGCGCGAGTATTGTTTGTGTTGAACACTGAACAGATAGATACTGCATTATTGCTTCTTTTTAAAATGAGAGTCAGTTTATATAAAGATAAATTGATAGGGTGAAGACCGGAGCTATTGAAGATCGGAGGTATTGTTGAAGATGATGAACAGTGGTTTGATGAACAGTGCTTTTACCAAGTTGCCCCTGCCACGTCATCTTCATTTAAACGGTGTCAATGAAAAATCCCTACTTTGCTAACGTTTCAAACCTCAATTCCCCTTTTTGAGACCCGTAATAACACATGCCCTCTTTTGAAAATGGTCGAAACTACAGGGTCCTTTTTTGAAGTTTACCCTTGTTTGAACATAGGACAAAATCTATGATACCGGATAAACTTGAATGGAACAAAAGTATTTGCAGCCAAAAACAATATACTTGCCATGCAAAGCTGTAGGTAAACATTTTTACCCTTAAAGTCAAGCAGATAGCCCCGCAATAACCAATGGCTTTGAGCTCCCATCCACACTACCATACACCCTAAACCTTCTTGCTCCACGGAATTATTAAAGGTAACAAGCAAAAGAACCAGACGAAGTATTGTGCTGTGATTACCTGAAAATGGGAATGGCATTGATTATAGACATCGAATTGGTTGAGTACAAGAAAAATCACAGAAAAAAGGATTCAATATGCAACCTTGTTGAAAGCCACGAACGCCACTGTATTTTGGATTTTGGATCACGATTATGAGTTTTCCGATTTGGATCGCGATTTGAGTTTTCCGATTTGGATCGCGATTGAGTTTTCTGATTCTGATCGCGATTGAGTTTTCTGATTCGGATTCACAATTTTAGTATAATAGTTATTATACCTAGTATAATGAACATTATATCTGGTATAATAAAGTAACTAGTGATAAAAAAAGTATTCAAATACAGTTTCAGATTTCGCATTTGTGTAATATAATAGTTATTGTAAATGGTATAATGACTAATAATGACTATCATAGCAGGTATAATATTTGGTATAATAGTTATTATAACGAATAATATACAAAAATATTCAAATAATTTAAGATAAAAAAGTATTAAGATCCAGTTTCAGTCACATTCCAACATCTAATGTCATTATACCTGATATAATGATTGTAATACCAAATTAATAATATTGAAAAATATTCAAATAACTGGATTTAAAAAAAGGTAATAATATCCACTTTCATTTTCACGTTTGAATAACACATAGTCATTTTATTTTGTATAATGATCATTATACATGGTATAATAGCTATAAACTAGAAATTATTGGTTGTTCGTTATTTTTCCACGTATTTTGAAAAAATAAAACTTAAGATCATATTTTAAAAAAAATCAAAACTCTAATTATAGCATTTATAAAATTGCACGGCATAAAATTATTTTACCTTTTCTTTTAGTTCTATAAAATGCCAAAAAAAATGGTTGGACCTGGGCAATTTAGGAATAATGGCCCCTTCTTACTTATAGCCCATGGATGCAAGCAAGGGCCATTTGAGGAACATCCTTCATTCTAGATTGAATTCAATGAATCAAACAATAACTCGCTTATCAACAAAGACAATTAATTTTTCGTTGTCAATTTTCCTTAAAATCTAGATTTGCAGAAGACAATTTTTTCTTTTTGAAAAAATAAAAAGCTAACAAAAGTAAAATATTTTATCCGTGGCCGATCAAAGGATAATATATTTTACTAAATCTTATGTGAAAGACAAAAAAAAAACACGTGTAAATTAATTGGTACATTGGAAAGTTTTGAACCAACCTCTTCAAAAATCCATATTTCAACAAAAATAAAAAAACAAGATCCTCGGATGAAATCGTGTCATAAGTTAATCTGAATTGCTTGGTTTTATGGTTTTCTTATGTGTTTTTTTTTTTCAAAGAAACATTAAATTTAAACCATTGATTTAGAGATTCTTCAAACTAAATATATCGTAGCATAACATTTATCCCAAAAAAAAAAAAAACGTCGTAATTTACCTTACTTTAATGGAACCATGTGGCAGAGAGGACCAAAACACGCAGCTAACAATAATAATTAGTGATTACTGATTAGAATGCCGACTACAGAATGGTACCACTTACATATTCAGACCAACCTACAATATGCACAAAACTATCATCCAGGATACAAGTGCATTTTTCTGTAGCATATGCATTCACCTAAACACATAACTGTTAGTTTTATAAACAAATGACCAAGATACAAAACGATTATAAGTAATACTCCTTTTGTTTTCAATTTCCAGTTTTCTTTCTTCTGTTGGGTAGCTTTTTCCTGAGGCTATGCATCGGCTTGTACGATTCCTCATCTGTTGATACATCAGGCCTGAAAATCAAGCAGTCTGAAACTTAGGTCCACTCAGAACAAACACTTCACTATAGCAAAAATAAGTCTTCAAAAACATTTTACAGATGTCCAAAATTGGTGATTGTAGATCCATATTATCATACAGTTCTCCACTCTCCAAAACGTCCACAGCCCATTTCATAGCATAAACACACATATTCTTCACCTGTTACATTACCACCGAGCAGAACATCAAAGTAAGCAACATTAATGCTTGTAACATAAGAAATTTATATTGAAATTAAATATATATATGTATGTATGTCAGAGGCTTAGAGCTGCAAACAAATAGTATATCCATCGTATAAGGTCTTAATTTCTCCTTGAGGTTTTTGGTGCGTTTACCCCCAGAAACTAGAAACAGTGCAATATTGACCCTATTCCCCTATGGTACAACCAGTAGCATATTTCATGGGATAGCATCAGAAAATCTGTCAGAATTACCGGGAGAATTCTGATTCATCGCTATTTTTATAATTCGTATTAGGAAAGGGAAAATGAGCTACCACGGGTCAACATAGTACCATTCTGAATGAAAGGAGTTAGGCTGTCCTTTCCAAAAAATTCTTAGGGCAAACAACACAGCTCTGGTGAGAAAACACAGCAAGTGTGTAATCATACAGCAACAAATATTCTTATGATTATAGAAAGACGTGAAAAAACTAGTACAAATCTGAGTATTTTGGATATGACCTATTACAGATATGAGAAATTTATACCTCCAATTTGTCTTCTTTGGCTCGATGATTGTGGGGAAGCAAACGAATTTCCTCAGTCATACGAATGAACTCGCGAATATTTTCAGGTGAAACAAAATCCGTTGCAACCTTTATACACGACTAGTCACACAGGGAAAGATTATCATCAGGCTTAAATTTAATGACAAAAAAACAGGAGTTCTAGTGAAATTTATCAAATTTCATGTTTTCCCAAAATAAAAAACGCTGTTCTAATATACCTTCAAATTTCTCACTTGATAAGGACAGCCTGCAGGAATGAAGACTGCATCTCCAAGTCTCTGGACAAATGTCCATGGCTCAATGCCTATATCACATTCAAGAATGCATTTAGAACACCCAAGTTTGAAAAACTGAACAATATATATTTTAATTTAACAACGTTTAATATTTGGCTCACCGAATTCGTCTTTCAGCTTCCTCTTATGCTCTATAGTCAAATAAAAGGTCTCGTCATATATAGGATGCACAACCTATTAAAAAAACAATAAAGCAGATCATCATAACAATGCCATCCACTAGACATTAAGTCGCCAAAAAATATTGTCCTTGAAGCACCATAAAACAAATATTGCAATAATTGACTAACTAACATCATCAAACCAATAAATCCTCTGCTTCAGTCATCAATAATTTTTTCTTTGTTGTTACTATTGCATGAGGACTTCCTTAATCTTGCCAAGGAGAATATACTATTTAATTACCAGAGGCGAAACACTTCTTCGAGATTACCAGATTAGGAAAAAAAACATATGTAGCCATACCAATACCAGATTACCTTTGGCAATGGGCAGCAGTGAATATGTCTAAATTCTCTAAAGTGCTTCCTTAGATACTCCGACAACTTAGGAACATCTTCTCTTCGGAAAATATCCCAAACTGCACCTCCCTCATTTTGGTTCTCCAATTCAGTTCCACTATTTGATGCTTCAACCCTCTCATTGCAGATTCCCTGAGAATCCACCTCAGTATTGCTCCAATGCTTCCAACTGCCAATATCTTCCTCTACCACTTGATTGCCTCCAACTTCTCTTTTATCTTGCATAGCATGAATCTTTTTCAAATGGTCTATTGCATCAATAGTGTCATGCCAAAGGGGCACTTCAGTTATATGTGTCAGAATATTCACCTGAAATAGTCAATTTTGAAAAACTGTTTATTAGGTTTGAAGAACAATTATGAGGCTAAGCATGCATTACAGAACCTTATCTTGATGCGAAGCACCTACGCATGACCATAAAGGTTTTAATGTTATAGAAAGGAATTTTTAGTTTAAGAGTGGTAGTAAAAAAATATTGAGGATAATTTGCCGAAAACTTTATCCCAAATAATAAGGAAACGAGTTTCCAACTTTTAGTATTTACAGAAATGGACCAGAAGCATTTCTTACCGGTTTCTGAAAGTTTCCATTCGAAACGGATATGAAACATGGAAACGCTAGTGTAAAGGAGTTTCCATGCTACCTAGGGACGAATTATACACACACGCACGCACACATAAGCACAAGGGAAAGAGCTTAACACACCACATCCGACATGTGAAGGTGAAGTTTTGTAACAGAATCACCACGCCCAAGCTCTTGGGAATATCCGTAAGCCATAGATGTCTTTGGGCCGATATTTGGTTTCAAAGGCTCAGGCAATCTTGTAGCAAGGTTCAATTGTCCTTTGTGCGGATGTGTATACTCCTTGAATGGCAAGAAATGAATAAACTCAGCAAGATGACGAGACAAACGCTCAGCAAACAGATCAGGTGGTGGCCAGTCTTTTACTTTTAATAGTTGAGGCCAACTCATTGGGTCATATCGTCCAGACAAGTACCCAATAAAGAATTCATGGACGTTGATATCGACCTGCATATCACCATTCACCATCACGGATTAGATTGCACTTCACAACAGTGACATTTAATAGCACTTGTAAAATAATGCATCATATAAATCTCCGCTTAAATCCGCAAAAAGAAAAGGTAAGCAGCAAGCACATAAATAGGAAAAAGGAAGAAAACTAATAGTGGTATATGGGAACCTAATGAGGATAAGTTTGAGTGCGACAATTAGATAAGGATATATAATTATGTCAAACAATACTGAAGAACAGTTTTCCTGTTCTAGTGTTGGAAGATACAGAAGACCTGTATAGAAGAAAACAGTGGAAACAACAATTTAGAGACAGCAGAGAGATAAAACCTTTAATGATAGCATGTTCAAACAATCCTCATGTGGAACAGTTATCACTGTCAATAAAGTACGATGGCACCCCATGTAGAAGATCGAACAATACATTATTATTATTAATAATACAGACAACCCTATTGGATATTATCATGTCATTTTAACCCTTAGAAGTTAAAACTAGCGAACCATATCTCATCATTTACGTAAATCATGTGTCTTGGTTAAAATTTTGTGTAAAATAGACATCCAATTGAGGGTCTTTTTAGGCAATGAATCATTTTCAGATAGCACACTAACGCCACCCCATTATAAGAAGATACCACATCTCATGTATCTATAACCAAAATGTTGAACAAGTGAAACTTAAACAGCGCTCGCACTAGCACAACACCACCATAAAAGATCATCACACTGTACTCAGTAAACTGCAATAATCAGAAGCTATACTAACCTCACACCAATCCAAACACTCAATTGCTTTTATATTTAAAAGTGTATCATGCATTTCATTTCTTATCTGGCGAATAGCACGCCACATGACCATTGGCTCCCAACTTAAGCCATTTCCAGTTTCAAGAACATTGCTAACAATCACAGGCTCTGCTCTTATCCAATGGAACTGAAAATGCTCCAAGCCCTGCTCTTTGATATCCTTGGCCCTTGGATAGTATAAATAATTGTCATCAGTCTTCACGCGAGATGCCACTTTCAATTGCAGACTATTTCTTGCATCAGCATTTCCTTCACTAGCAAAACATTTGCACTGCTCAGGAAGAGACACAACAGTGTCAAGTCCATGCCTTTCTGCAACATCTTTTGCTCTCTTGACTAAGTTCAAAACCCAGTTTTCTGGGAGCAAACACTTCAAATCCAGGTTGCTGAAACCACAACGACATACGATGCTTCCATCTCCATTTGCTTTCCATTCAAATTTTGACATTTGAAGAGCCTCTGTGCAATTATCAGTTGGCTCCCTGACACGCCGACGACGCCGTCCTTCAATCATTTCTTGGCCATGTAAATATCCGGACCCTCTGTTACCATAATTCATAATCACCTCTTCAGCATCACCCTGCAGGCGTCCCTCACGAATCTCCCGACAACAAAGAAGGCATAGATCAGTATAGCACGTCGAACAGTTTCTATGATAATCAAATATAGAGGTTTTGCAGATATCACTGCAGCCAAAAATCAAACAAGAGAAGGAAATATGTGAGCTATAAACATGGTTTGACTTCGACCGATGCAGAATGGAAGGGGAAGTTTCAGAATCACATACCAATACGTCCTTTCAGTTTCAGGACAATCAGTAACTTGAATCTCTAATCTGGCAGGTGACACACCTGTAAATGGTATTCAGTCAAAACACTAATGCCAGGAAACTATCAGAAACCAAAACGAACTGAGTAGTGAATACTACGGATGTAAATTGATACTTCCACAATAATACAATCCTTTGATTTCCTAACCTATCTCTCATTTCAAAGCGTTAGATGAGAAATAAGTAATGGAACTATCTCTACATCTAACAAGATAAACAATTATGAGCATACAACAGAACAGGGTATTTGAACATCCATAAAGAGGAAAACGACAAATAAACCCCTTGACTCTATCCAATTTCAGTTCTCATATGGACCTAAGCTTTTAAAATCCAAACAAAGCCTGAGTGCTTCTGTATAGCTCAAGGTATATGCCTTGCACAGCCAAAGTACCTTGCATACTAGCTTCAATCTTTCTCTCCATCAATTGTTCTTCATCCAACTGTTTCAGGCATGGAAGAATCCATTGGAGCAAATACTTTGAATATGATACTATCTTTTCCTTATCAACACTCCATGCCTCAAGAGATTTAAGGTACTGACATGAATAAAAAAAAAGAATAAATAATCATGTAGGAGGTGGAAGATCAGTTGTAGCATATGACAGAAACACTGATTCCCGGGAAGAAGAACTTAACATGTTCCGGAACATCTCGCAAGCAAGCTTTGCAATTACAAGTTTTAAGACAAACTGGACAAGCATCGGCAACTTCATCAACCGTCATCTTGGGATACCTAAGCAATATGAGAAATATTAGTTGAAAAATGAAGGAAGAAGAGAGCACTTAGATATTTATTTTTGGACAACGAAAAACTATTTCATAATCTATCATAATAATTCTGCATTGATCAAAACAGGTCTAAAGCTTGATTATTTCATAGATATGCCAGCCAACATAGGTCACCGCATGATTATTTTTAGCTGAACAGAAAAATTCCTACCCCGTAGCCGTAGTTCGAAATCGGGCTGTTAAACCCTGAAAACCCAAACTACCCCAAATTTTTAAAAAATGGAAGACCTAAAGCAAATAATTCGTGAAACTATACCAGGACGACAAGCAAGGCCTGCAGTAGCGCTTCGTCTTGCACTTCAGGCACCGGACTACCTCACCTTTGTTGTTTCTCTGGCATTGATGGCACATTAAGCATACTTCTTCTGTATACTGCAAATTACAAAACAGTTCAAAACAAACAAACAAACAGGCAAAGTATGAGCACCTACTAGAAATTAAATAAGCACCTTCCTACTGCGTTTCACTTTTTTAACTTCCTCCGCTTGACGCTGTGAAACACCTTGACCATCACCACCGTACTCCTTTCCACGATCTTCATTATTCTCACTGTTTCTAAGAGTCATCTTCTTTCTACTAGCTTCATTCACTTCCGTAAAAAAATCTTCTTCTTTCCCAATCTGATTTTCATGATTAATTCTCCCCTTAGTATACTCTAAATTTGCTGTTTTTTTCATTAACGATATTCCAAATTTGAATTAACTCGTACCTTTTTATAATTTATAAATTAATGATTTTTATGTATTTTTAAATAATTATTAATATATTTAAATTTTTCAATAATATTTTTTAATTTATATATAAAATTATTATTATTATTATATTAACTAAATTTGAACATAGATAACAAATTTAAAAATTAGATAATATATTAAAAAACTAAAATGCATTACATAAATAAATATTCAATTATAAATTCTAAAAATAAATTTAAAAATTACATAATAAAACATTACAAGATAAATAAATATTCATTAGAAAAAGAAAATTAAACTTAAATAAAAAAAATACATCTAAATAACAAACATATATATTAGATAATTAATAACATAATTAATTTGAGTTTAATAAGGTGGTAAGTCATGTTGATTTCCACCAATATCATTGAATGTATTATCATCAAGTGTCTTTTATTTATAGTTAATTTATAGTTTTTAGTGTATAGTTGTATTTTATAAGTTTATTATGAAGGTTTGTTACTACTTAAATAAAGCTTATTATTATTAATTTAGTTTATTAATTATTTATTTCTAAATATATATTAAAATATGTATTATTAATTATATTTTATTTTTAAACTTATATTTATCAAAATATATAAGTTGAATATTTTTGTTAAATAATTATAAGAATAACATAATAATAATAATAACAACAATAATAATAAACTATTGTTTGATGAAATGAATTTTTTTGTAGTAGAGAAATAGAGTAGTGGGTTGGAGTGAATTCACTGTAGCAACTGTATAAATAGAGTAAAAACTGTAAAAATAGAGTTTAGAGTAGAGAATATAGAGTAATGCATTGGACATTGCCAAACTATTGCATGTAAAATATGTTATACTCATTATTTGTCCCTTTTGGCGTCATTTATTCACAATTGGACACATGAGCAGTTTCAAAAGAGAGAAACTGGAAAAAAAATAAAAAATTTATTATCGTTCCCTGTTAATGTGTATAATACGTCAAAGGAGTGGTGAATGACAATTTTTTTTCAATTTACAACTTGTTTGAATGATAAGTGAATTTAAATGACACTTTCCTCAATATCTCTTCTGAAGTTATTTCTATGACTTTTGAGTTTGAATGATTTAAACGATGGTATCATAATTCAATATGTAAAAGGAGAACAGTAAGGAAATATCAAACACGGAGAGTTTATCCTAGTTCAACCTCTGCTTAATTCAGTCTCTAGAGACTCTGTCCAAACTTTAATTCACTCTTTATCCTTTTTTTGGTGAATAACAAACACTACAATGTGTTGATTTATGATATGAGTACCGTCCTCAATCTCAGTCTGAGCTTAATTTATCAATATAGTAGTACCGTCCTAACTATATCTAGGCTCTGAACTATCTCAAATACAAAGAGTACCTTCATACAATGTATCTAACTCCTTCACACTAATTGAATTGAAGCTAGTGTGATAACAACAAGATTAGAATTGAAAATATAAACTTCTAAACATTGTTTCAATAAAAGCTTTTACAAACTAATTTTTAACGAGTGTTTGCTTAAAGATTTGAAGTGAAGTTTTTGCAGTGTAGAGAGATGTATTGATTGCTTTTGAAATTTGATAAAGTTTCACCAAGTTTTTTGCAGATTTTTCGAGTCCTTATATAACTTCTATACATTCCTGTTAAACTTGGATTTTTATATAAAATATTGTAGTTTTCTCAATACAATCAAGTCATTGTCCAAGAGCCAATTTCCCGTTGTCAAATGGTTGTTAGAACTTGATCAAATTTTGGTATAGAACTTGACAAGAACTTCTGGTACGGAAGTGCGATAAAAAATGGTCCGCACATAAATCGTTGTATGCTAAAGTGAAAACTTGTCCCCTTGCAGTTGCGCTATGAGCTTGTTCTTCTCACATATATTTTCCTTTGTTGTGCTTAAAAAGTTGTACGATTTGACATACGAGTTACTTATTGAGCAAGTGACTCAAAATAGATACATTTCGTTTTCTATATTGAGTATCCTCTAAGGCAGATCTTTAATTTCTGAGGAAACGAATATCAATTTGAACATAGAGGATGTTTTTTTGAAAAAAATTATTGCCGTAAACGTCAAAACATCTTTTGAGAAACATTTGAGCTTCTAGTCCAACAAATACTCTCTTCGTTTTTTTTAGTGTACTTTAGAGTTTTTCATCAAAATCAATAAAATATTTATTATATCAATAAAATGACTTATTTATTTTTCATGAATTTTTCATTCTTTTTAATTACCAATTTATAATTCCATTAATACTAATTCTCTTTCCTAATTAATACAAGGATAAATTATGAATTTTTTTTATAAAAGTTACATTGATAATCTAAAATAACACTTAAAAAGAATCAAAATAAAAAGATTAAAAGCATACTTGAAAAAACCAGGAAAAAGTAGCCATAAATGTGAATTTGAACAAAACATATATAAGATGACACTGTAAGTTGTAACATGATCAACAAATTTAATTCAATTAAAGATTCTAAAGTAACTCTAAACCTACCTTTCCTTCTTAGAAATAATTGCTAAAAATGGACAACTGAGTTTTACTGTAAATTTGGAAAATATTACTTTTACTTGATAATAAATAAAAACAAAGTACTTGATCTAAGAATATATGGGTATAATTTTATTTGTTTGGCGTCATATGTAATGTGAAAATTCACAAAAATAAGAATATGAT
>CAOJBI011642837.1:0-11469 GCA_948277035.1 Euphorbia corollata
AAAGATTGAAGCCGAAATATTAAGTGGAAAGAACCACCGGTGATGTGGCCATCGCATTAAAAAGATATGCACAGAAAAGCATACGACATTGGCATTGCGCATTATAAAAAGAACAGCCACTTAAATTGAAAAAGTAGATTACCAAAAAAATTAGGCTTTTAATATCACTTATGTCATTTGCTTGGTCATGTTAGCAACTGAAACAACTTGGGCACGCAAATTTGCCCTGCTTCGCTTTGTCAAAATAGATAAATACATAACTGCCCCCAATCCGTACTGGTCAACATCTGGAAATTTGATACTACTACACATTATGTATTGTCTGATTTGCCTTTCAAACAATTCCTTGACAAAGTAAAGTCTTTACTGTAAGTATTTAGTTCATATTTGAAATTATTCAGTACAATTAATAAAATACCGGTGCATGTTATACGTGTTCATGATTTTTTTTTTTGTGTTAATTTCATGAATAATAAATGAGCATGCCTTTTCGCAAAACTTGCGCACCAAAGCAGTGAAGTTTGTAATTATAGTCATGGATGAGAACTGCAATCATATTAAATTACTACCATCTTTTCATCTGAAATAAGCTGATTAGAGCTATATTTGGTGCAACTAAGTGAACTACATAAAACTGATCTAAATTTTGTTTTGTTTTCACGGCGAGGTGATCATGATAGGTCCCAACTATAAACCGTATCGTAAGTCATGTACACATCTAGATTAATTCCTGTGGGCACTCCAAGAACCATCACCCCAATATTTAAGGTTGCTCCACCCTCATGGAGGCTTAAAATGGACCAATCCCTACCGTTAGCCTACTACAATGAATTTGGAAAGAATGCAGCGCCTTACCCATGTATCATAAGTGAAGGGGAAAACATCTGCAGTGTGGTTTTTACATTTGTTATGGAAATGAGTTCATAATCTTTGTGATCATTCATTACTTATAAGACGACTGGATGCATATAATCTTCCAATTTATCAAATCAAAATTAATTTAGACACATCAATACCCGGAAAATGGAAAAACTAAGATTGAACATCAAAATTATTTTTAAAAAATGCACGCACTCTTCCGTTTGCATCTAAAACTGAAAATTCTTCCATTTGGCAGTAATTTACATGACCCAGTAACTGGTGGTACTCTGAAAGTGAAAACTAAAAATTTACACAAAAAAACAGAAAAAATGGAGATCCTTTTTTCCCAGGTAAAATTAACTAGGTAAAATTTTGAACCTGCTATAAGAATGTGGGACAATGTAGCCGTGGGTTCTATTACATGAATGCAAGCAATTTTCTATTGTTTCCGAAAGACACCAAATAAAAACTTTAGATCATGATAAACAAGCTTCAATCTCAGTTTATGCAATATGCCCATACAAAGAATAAAACAGAATGGTCTGCATACAATACAAAGGCAGACCAGACAAATATAAGGACAAAATATTAGAAGAGAGACCATGCAGAAATACAAAGATTGAAAGACTCGGAAGAGAGATTGTGATACCGACATTTAGGAGCTTGGAGCCGACTCGGGTTCTGGGGCAGGCTCATCACCAGGAGGAGAAATCTCATCTTTGGGAGGCTCTGATGAACCATTTGAAGTTGTTGTATCTTTAACTGGTGCTGCAGGTTCCTTCTTGGCTGCATCTTTTCCGGTTTTGACATCTTTTCCATCCTTCCCATCTTTGGAATCCTTTGCAGGTGCTGGAGGGGGTGGAATCATGTGAGGTGGAGGAGTATGCTTCAGCTTCACAAGAATATGGCGCATCCTTGAAAGATCAGTAGGTTTTCCAGGTTTTGGGCCCTGAACGACAGTTATAGATGGTTTCTTATCTTGGTCTTTCTTGCCTCTCTTCTTCTCAATGTTGGGAACTTCATAAGGTATAAGCTCCGCTATTGCTTTCCAGTACTGTTTGTCTGCCTCTTTGTGAAATTTCTCCTGATTGGCCAAGTATAACTGCTCCATAGACAAACCCACTGGTATCAATGTCGTAATGGATAATAAAGACATCAAATTAAAGATTTTTTACCTTCTCCTTTTCTCTATTGGTGTTTTTGTTCGTCTCAACATTGAGCTTTCTTTTCTCATAGAAAGCTCGTATGTAATCTTCAGCTTCTACAATGATCTGATTCCTCATTTCCTTCTCCTTCTTTTCCTTTTCCTCAAGTATAATGGCATTTTGGCTGCAAGTGAAATCAAAGCATAAAGATCATAATTTAATTGGTAGAGGTTAGGGTTTGTTTTTCAGAGGGAGCATTAAATGTTAAATTCCACAATTAAATCAAGCATGGCATCAACTTGAGACAAGTGTTGAATCAACCTTTACTGGAATATATGAAAACTCGGGTTTTGCATCTAACGTCAAACAGTGCATGAACACAATTTGGAAATATCCACGTTCACTAAATGTAGTAATAGATCTTTCGGAAAAAAAAACTGCAGCGATAGAATTATAGTAAGATATCAATGAATGTCATCCTAAGTGATGCAAATATGCAATTCATTCAGCGTTGTTTCAACCAAATTATGTAAGAAGCACTGTAGCAAAAATAACTAAAATGAGGGAGTGAAACCATTGACAAGCTAGATCAAATTCAATTAACAGTGCTGCCAAGTGCAAACAACTTGTTTGCTTGATTTTAAATTCAGAAGTGATAATTACCCTCTCCCTCTTCCAAATCTACGTTATCAGGGCAGAGCTGTGTCGCCCCTGAAGGACCTGCCCTCAAAAGTGTTTCAAAGTATGATTTCACCTAACCATGCTATGGTATTTTCAAAAACCAAATATAGGCTCTTCAAAAGTTTTATGCATTCTCATGGCCCCCTACTCCGGAATCCGTTAGATAATATAGATCCCTAGCAAAAGCCCACAAAATTCAAAGCTCTTCTTTGAGATACCAAAATCTTTTCTATTAAATATTACAAAATTACTCGAAGAAAACAATTCATCCTGCAAAGTTGAACTAGGAAACTTAGATCAGAACTCAAAATAATAATTTTAGTAGGCAAAAAAGCCATTTGCTGCTGAACTGCTGAGGCAAGTCAAGCAACAACACAGGGACATGGATCTTCTAATTTACTAGAAATTACACTAGCTACTAAACTCTTACAGAGCACTATATAGTACTGTTCCACATGAACTAAGCACAAATTTTCGTACACATCAATCTAGCCAATAGCGATACTGCAGCAGCTCCAAAAAAACAGAAGCCTAGGAAGTATGAACACCAAGCAAAAAGAGTAATCATAAATTTAATAAACTTACTAACTAAAACCACTCGTATCTGATTATTTATGTTTAGAAGCATCTGATCACAAGACAAAACACTCTAAAACCCCTTCTGGGAGCCTAAAAATTCAAGCTATACTAGCTGGTAGCAGCCAATCTGAAAGAGCACAATACAGTGTCCGTTCCAAATTAAACACGGATATGTTATAAACCAATATAGCAAATAAGCAAAAAAAAAATCACTTTATCTGATCTAAAGCACAGGAAAGAAGTCGAAGAACACCAAGCAAAAAAATCTAACAGCTGAATCTGAATGAGCTTACTGACTTCAAATAAGGCTGCACTGATCTTTAAATGCTATACTACACTAAAAACCATCCGATCTACAAAACAAAAGACAACTAAACAATTAAAAGACCCTTACCGGCGCCATTCGCGAAGTGCGTATCCTTCCTCAGGCTCCATCTCGCTAGGAGGAGGAAGCATCGGACCGTCGGACACAAAAACACCATCACCGGCAGTATTGTAACCATTGCCAGTTCCATTCTCAGTATGGACGGGACTAAATGGACTCTGCGAGAAACTTTGATCCGGATCCACATCAACAGAAGAAGATCCGAATCCAAATACATCAGGCGAAGATGCAGAGACGTGATCCACGGAAACATCTCCACCAGGGGTGAAGTTGGAGAAGGAACCAAAGTTAGAGTAACTCTCATCTTCTGCTTCGAAAGATCTGTGATTCGAAGCGTGAATCTCCTCGCCTTCGATGCCAAATGAATCGAAAGAAGCCATAGCTGGAAGATTATCACTCGATCTCAGTCGTAGAGAGGTTTTCTCTCTCTAGAAAAGTACAGAGGCCGTGTTTCTCTCAGTAGAAAGCTGAGATTTGTTTTTCGGTGGGAAAATACGGAAGAAAGGCAAGCAGGCAGGAGGAGATTCAAGCTTAGAAGGGAAGAGTTGCCTTGCTTTTGATTTGATTCTTTTTGTTTGACCTTTTTATATACTTACCGGTCACGCAGGAAAAACATAGAAGCCCAAATGACTGCTGTCACTTTCTAACAGCCACATTAAACGACGTTGTTCTCGGAAATTTTCAGCCAATTTTTACAATTCTTAGTTGGATTCCATTGATGATTTTATAGTCATGAAAAAATAAAAATGAAAGATTAAATTAACTTAGGTTTCTTTTCGTGTTTGGTTTTGTTGTAACTGTAATGAATAAATTTTTACTAATTTATGATTTTTGTTGTTTACGTGATGGATAAAAATAATTTATTGATTATTGTATATGAACATTGAGTACTATCTTTTTTATGACAAGAAGTAAAAGTCAATTGTTGAATAATAATCTTAACATATTAATGCGTGTTTGGTTCATTGAATGAAATTTAAATAGTTATTATTAAGGAATTTACGCTCGAGCCAAATGCGTCTGACCATATCTTATATTTTACATAGGTTTATAAAATAAATAAAGAACTATTAACACTTCACTCATCATGCATATTCATAGGGGAATCATTCTATGCATAACTAAAAAAATAGACTCAATATGAGTGAAGGTAAGAGCGAGAGAGAGCAACAGTAAGAGCGAGAGAGAGCTACAGTAAGAGCGAGCGAGATCTACTACTTCGAGATGGCAGATCCTCAGTGCACAACTGTGGTTTGCTAGGCTGATGGTGAGGATCGGCCACCATGGCCGGATGGTGAAGCCAAATCATCGGGAATTCTAGCACAAACTCAGAATTTTATGGATGATGACAGCAGTCCCTCTATAGTGGAAACCGAGCAGAGATTGGGTGAGAAGCAGGATCCAGTGGAAAAGGAGAAGAATTCAGACGTTAAGCAGGCTGCAAGCTGGGCTTCTTTCAAAGATACCTTGTTAAATACTAGTAGTGGCGGAGCAGCAGCAGATTGGGATGATGATATACCTCTTTCAGATGAGGATGTATGCTTCCATCTAAGTGGTGATGTGAAGGTTGTTTCGTTCTCAGATCGTGTGCACAATCTGATTACTGAGAACATGAAGCAAACCGCCTTTGTAAAGCTGATGGGTAGAACAATTGGATATAGAACGCTTTATGCACAACTTATGAAGTTATGGCGACCGAGTGATGTTGTTCAATGGTTGATGTAGGATCAGGATTCTTCATGATTAGATTTGGAAGTGGTACAGACTATGACCATGCAGTCTTAGATGGTCCTTGGACAATATTTGGAAATTACCTATCTATGCAACCATGGGAGCAGGGCGGAGATCAGTTCCATGGTGATCTGGATTCGCCTACCGGGTCTTCCAATCCAATTTTATGTCCCTAGCATCTTAAAAGCTATCGGATGGATGGTTGGAGATGTCATGAAAATCGATAAGAACACAGAGATTAGTTCAAGGGGGAAATATGCAAGGATTGCTGTAAACGTTAATTTGAAAAAGCCCTTAATCTCAAGGATTGAAATTGAAGGGAAAATGCAAGCTGTGGAATATGAGGGACTTACAAGTATCTGTTTTCACTGTGGACATTACTGTCACATGAAGGAGAATTGTGCTAACTGGGAGCGAACTGAGAGTGAGAATTTGGATAAATGGGAGGATACAGGTAGCAAAATGGAAGAGCTTAGGGATAAGAGTTCGATATATGGACCTTGGATGCAAGTCCAAAGAAGGGCTGGGAGAAAAGTAGGTGAAGTAGGAAAGAATGGATATAATAAGAGTTCCTTGCAACCGAATAAGGGTCGTGTGGGCAAGGAGATTATAGATGGCTCAAGGTTCAACGTCTTATATGAGGATCTTGATGAGCCGAATGGGAATGACTTTGGTAATTCTTTGGAGGTTGGGGATGGTATGAGGGGAGAATTTAGAACTAAATGTCAAGAGATGACAGCAAAATCAAGTATGAATTTGAAAAGTAAGCAGTCTGGCTACAATAACAAGGGTGAAGGATCTGTTACTCGCAAGGCTATGCAGGAGATCACTAACCAAGTGGCTGAAACTAATGTTGTTTCTAATGAGGGTGAGGTGCCTTCTCGGCCTGAAAACGTAGTGGGGGGATCTGAGGGTTTGATTAGGGTTCCGATTAATATTGACTCCAATAAATTATTTGGGTTAAACCCTGTAACCCATTCCATTGCTCCTTTTTCCTCTTCTGGCAGCGGGTCAGATAACGCTATTGGGAAGGAAAATGTTGAGATTAAGGTTATTAATGCGCAGTATGCAAGGAAGGGGTCTGATAAAAAATGAAAGAGTAACTTGGGCGTTGTAGTTTCAAAACAAGGCAGAAACTTGAAGCTTACCCGAAAGATCGTGGAACTCGCTATCCCGGAAATGGAGAAGTCTAGTGCATCGGATCTTTCTTCAACAGATAAAGGTATGAACTCCGAGGATGAGCATTTGATGGATGATGAGAGTGGGATGGAACAAGATAACGTTTAATGAGTTTCTCGTGAATGATGCTTGGTTTTCTTTCATGAGCATAATTTTCCCATATCTTATTTTAATGGATTTACGAATCTTAGTTTGGAATATTCAGGGTGCGGTGAGTTCGGCTCGCATTTTGAATGAACTTTTGAATAAGCATAAGCCGATGGTAGTTGTTATTGACGAGCCCAAGGTTAGTGGCAGGAATGCTAATCGCTTTATTAGCAAAATAGGGTACGAGAATTCTCACCGAGTGGAAGCAGTTGGCTTCTCAGGGGGGGATATGACTGTTATGGAATAATACGATTGCTATAGAAGTTGTGGAAAATAATACACAATTTATACATACCTGTATTAAAATGAAAGATAAGAATATGGGCTTTTTCACAGCTACGTATGCCAGCCCACATCCGGAGAGAAGACAAAGATTATGGGCTGATTTAACTCGTATTGCAGGATCAATGGATGACAAGTGGTTAATTGCAAGAGATTTCAATGCTCTTCTTGCCGATTCTGAACATATGGGAGGTAGGGGGATCCGGTCTCGGGTTTCCCGTGGTTTTTCTAACTTTGTTCATTCTAATGGTATAATTGACTTGGGGTTCTCGGGGTCAAATTATACTTGGCGGAGAGGTCTTCTTCTTGAGAGACTTGATCGAGCTCTTAGTAATACGATGTGGATTCGTAGTTACCCAAACAAGTGTCAGGCACTTACCCAGAATCGATTCTGATCATTGCCCTTTACTGATCTCCCTAGGGACGTTACAGCGAATGAATGGCGCGAAATCATTTAGGTTTTTCCGATGTTGGTTGGAACATGATAGGGTGAAGGATACGGTGTTGAGGAAATGGGACAACAATCTTTCAATTAGCGGAAATCTTCAAGCTGTCGCTTCTTCGTTGACGGAATGGAACCATAATGTCTTTGGGAATATTTTTTATAAAAAACAGAAGCTTGAAAATCGGATCGCGGGTGCACAACGTAAGTTGGAAAGCAAATGGTCAGTTAGTTTGGCGGATTTGGAGAAGAATATGAATTGATTCTTTTACAAGAAGAAAGCTTTTGACATCAAAAATCTAGGAAGGACTGGATGATCTATGGTGATAAGAACACCAATTTCTTTCATAATTTGGTAGCCTTTCGAAGAAGAAAGAATAGAATCACTAGCATGACTCTAAGTGATGGTTGGTGTTCTGATGAAGGGAGGCTTAAGGAAGCCGCCATAGAGTTCTATAGAAACCTTTACACGGAAGATATAGACCGAAATAACGGTAATCTCAGTACGATAGATGAGGAGCACCATTTCCGGGGATGGTTTCCGGCCTTGAGTGAGGCGGATATTTCAAAGCTAAATTCAGATGTTTCTTTACAGGAAGTGCGTGATGCTTTATTTCAAATGAAACCTTGGAAGGCTCCGGGTCATGATGGGTTTTAAGCTGGTTTCTACCAACATTTTTGGGGGGGTATTGGAAATCATCTACATTCGTATGTTCACAAGATTTTTGAGGGGGAAACTGTTGGGGAGTGGGTGAATCGGACTCTCATTGTTATGATACCCAAGAAGGAAAATCCTCAATCTTTTTCGGATTTTCGACCAATTAGCTTATGCACGGTGATTTATAAAATTATTACCAAGATCATTGCTAACATGTTGAAGGTTATTATGTCACATTTGGTTCTCCCAAACCAATCTAGTTTTGTGCCGGGCAAACATATCACGGACAATATCCTCATAGCTAAAGAAATTATGCACTCCATGAAAATTAAAAAAGGTCAACAGAAATGGATGGCAATGAAAATTGATCTTGAAAAAGCTTATGATCGGCTGCGGTGGGACTTTATCGATGATACACTTAAGGATATTGGAATTCCGGAAAAGTTTCGAAGTGTGATTATGGGATGCATTACGGGATACAGTATGCAGATGCTATGGAATGGAGAAATGACAGAAACTTTTTTGCCTACTAGGGGAGTTAGGCAAGGTGACCCAATTACATATTTGTTCTGTGTATGGAAAGGATGGCACATGGTATAGTTCGGGTAGTTACTAATAATTCTTGGAAGCCTATCAAACTAAGCCGAGGTGGTCCCCCTCTTACACACCTTTCTTTCGCAGATGATCTGCTCCTCTTCGCTGGTGCTAGTTTGGAGCAGGCTGTTGTAGTAAAAGATGTTCTGGATTATTTTTGTTACTTTTCTGGAGGAAAGGTGAGTGAAGGGAAGTCAAGCATGGTTTTCTCATCAAATACACCGGCTCTTCTTGGGAAGAATATTGCTGATTTCATGGGATTTAGAGTCACTTTAGCTTTGGGATCATATTTGGGTATTTCTCTTTCAAATGACAGGTTTGATTACCGTAATTACCATAATCTTATTGATAGAGTGGAGTCACGCCTTAATGGCTATAATGCGAAGACTCTATCCTTGTCCGATAGATTAACGCTTATCAAGTCAGTCCTTTGTTCGATCCCCTACTATACTATGCAAACCTCTAAATTCCAGAGACTGTGTGTGGGAAGATTGAATGTATTATTTGAAAGTTTCTATGGGGAGATGTTAGGGACTCAAATAAAGTGCATCTTGTTGACTAGAATGAAGTGTGCAGACCATTGTTTGAGGGTGGCCTTGGGATAAAGAAGCCTCGACTGATGAATTCAGCTTTCCTTATGAAATTAGGATTTTCTCTTATCTCAGATAGAGACTCTCTTTGGACAAAAGTGATACTCAATAAGTATCGGTGTGATAACTTCATAAAAGCTGAGATTAAGAGTGGGCAGCGGGTTTCTAAAATATGGAGAGCTATAGTCAGTGTAAAGGAAGATGTGTTATTGGGAGTTCACTGGAATGTTGTAAAGGGGAATGACGTCCTTTTTTGGATGGATGCCCGGGCTAGCGATTTGGGCCCTCTAAAGCTTCTTGCTTTTAGCCCAATTAATGAAGCTGATCTTAATTTAAAAGTTAGGGATTTGTGGAATGAAATTGACGGCAGCTGGGAATGGTAGAGGTTCGCACATCTGCTTCCGATTTCTGCTCTCTACCATATCGCGGCTTGTTGGGTAAATGTGCAAGGGGGAAGCGAAGATGTTTGCTATTGGAATGGATATTCGTCTGGGAATTTTACAACGAATTCAACTTACCAACGATTGGAAGAGGAAGTAGTAGGGGGCTCGGTGAATCAGAGTGGCAAGGCTTGGCTTTGGAACGGACCCGAGAGAGTAAAGTCGTTCCTATGGCTTTGCTTGAGAGAGAGGCTGCTGACTAATGAAGAAAGAGTGCGACGCCATCTGAGTTTGAAAGCAGGTTGTTCCAGGTGTCGTGGAGGCAGGGAAGACGTTTTACATGCGCTTAGGGATTGCGACCTTTCCCGGAAAATCTGGAGCCAGGTTGTTCCTCACTCTGCAGATCTTTTCTTTTCTTCCGATTCATTATATCAGTGGCTAACTGAAAATATGTGGGCCACATTGAATTATGGGTTTGAGGATTGGGGGTTACTTTTTGGATTTATTTGCTGGTTATGTTGGAAAAAAAAGAATGAGTCTATCTTTGAAGGAAAGGTTGGCACTGTCTCGGTTGTGATTTCGGAAGCAGTAGGGATGGCGAATTGTTGGCATAATTTTGTGCAAAAAATTGCAGGTGGTAGGGCGACGCGTAAATGGATTTTAATTGACTGGAGTCCCCCGGATGCTGGGTAGATCAAGCTTAACTGCGACGGATCAGTTCGAGGGAGGGATTTTAGCGCGTCTTCTGGAGGTATTCTTAGAGATTCGTGTGGTAAATGGGTATGCGGCTATGCGAGAAACATTGGCGTTTGTTCAATATCTCGAGCAGAGCTATGGGGAGTTTTCGACGTGCTCCGATATAGCTGGGAGAAAGGATTCAGAAAAATTAAGCTTGAAGTCGATAGTATGTTTGTTGTTGACACTCTAAACAACGATGCAACGAATCATAATGCTCACTATAGCTTAATTTGTGAGATTAAGGAGCTGTTAAGGAGAGATTAGGTGATCTCCATTGAACATATTTATAGAGAAGGCAATAGGTGTGCGGATAAGATGGCCAATCTTGGTTCGACTCTCCCACTTGGAATTCACTTCTTCCGCGAACCTTGCCCGGGAATGCTGTCAATGCTTACTGAGGATTTAGTGGGAGTTTCTTTCCCCAGACTTGTTTAGTTTGTGTTTGTTTTTCTTCTCTTTACAAAAAAAAAAAAAAAGATTCAATGCTTTTCAAAAAAAAAGTAAAAAATAGACCCAATGCCGTATTAAATTTGCTTTTAAATATAATATGATTTGACTTGGTTGATTACATGCTAACTAACGCTATATTGATTCCATACTAAATGCTCACAATTTTACATGTAGATTATAAATTGAGGACAAATAGAAATTTCATAACCTACATCCTCATCAAATTTTTGAAAGCAAAAACTAAAATGTAATTTGTAATCTAATTTTGCAAAATTGAAACAATATGTAACTCAAGAACATATGATGTCTTTTACTGACAAGAAATGATTTCATCTGGCAATAAAAAGAATTAAATCAAAAGTAAAAAAAAAAAAAAGAGGAAATGAATAAATTATGAACAAGTCAATTCACTAGCGTTATTGTCAATGTCTGCCTAAACATAAATTTGATGCATTATGCTATTTTTAATTCCTAGTTTTCAGCTGTTAAAACCGACAATTTTGAATAATAAAACATAAATACAAGACTACAACAGTGTGATCATCAATATTCAGGTCACCTCATACTAAGTTCAAGAGACGCATTCTCATAAACAATGTTGGCCGAACCCGAACCCGATAGGCACTT
>CAOJBI011644929.1:0-11141 GCA_948277035.1 Euphorbia corollata
CTGATACTAGTGACTCCTTGACAGTCCATATCTAAAAGGTGCAACAACTTAGTAGGTGGTTGCTCTAAGATTTCCATTCCGATTAGTAAGTTCCTAGCCAATCTAGCAAGAAAATCGGCACAAAAGTTCCCTTCTCAGAAGTAATGATTAATCAAAAAATTATCGAACTGCTCCAAAGCCTTCTTGATACTAAACATAATATTTGTGAGTGGATGTGCAGAAGAGAAACTTTGAGTATCCGTGAGCATCTTAACAAGATCAAGTGAATCGGTTTCAAGAATAACAAGTCGAAAACCTTTTCATTAGTGTGCTCTGGTAATTTAATGGAAGGTGACGCATAGCATGTGTGAATACTAATTGTCCGAGACAATTAAAAAGTTAGACAAACAACATAATCAATTGAAAAATCATAATTATTACTTCTTATTGTACAAAATGATTACAAAATTATCATTTTGTTTAACATTATATTTGTTTATCATTTTAAAATATCAATGTCTAATTTACTCTTGTATTGATTTGGAAAGAAACCAGTGAAATTATAAATTAGTACTTAAGAAAGAAAGAAAAGAATTTTATAATAAAGTAAAATAGATATATTAATCATTTTAATAGGGTAATAAATAATTTATTTGTTTTGATAAAAGTCCTAGAATGATATTTCCTCCAAATTTTTTACTCGTCCTATTACACATTTCACACTTATTAGAAATCAATCAATAATGGTATGAAAAATATTAATTTACCCTTACATTTAATTCAAGTTAATGTGTGATTGAGGTATTGGATTAGTGATTAAGATGGAAACCATGGAGTATAGATGTCCCAAGTTCAAGTCACATTTAATGCGAGTTTGAGATTTTTCTTTTCATTAATGTAAGCCTAAATGAGCCAATTTTTCTTTTTTTACAAGTTAATTTTAACTTCACTTAAAAATAATGTATGAATAAATAAAGAAAACATGAAATTTTTAAAAAGGACGAGTATTTTGGATTTTCAAATTTTAATTAAATGCACGAATCAGAAAAAATAATTGAAGGGAACGATATTTGAAGAGGAAAGAAAAATTAGGCATTCACAGAATCAATAGTGATAATAATAATTAAAATGTTTTGTACTCCGTGACTGACTCCCGTCAAATAGAGTGGCAGCCAGCAATATTGTGATTAGCGAAAAAAGCTTTACCTACATAGTAAACTGTAACAACTTACCAACTGGTGGATTTGTTTTATTTTTGTGCCATTTTGTAGTTAATTTGATCCTTCACCCTCTTTCACGTATTGGGAATTTAAATTTTACAGTTCCAAATGATGATGTTTGGTTAATAACTTAATATTAAGGATTAAGACAAAATTGTAGAAAACATCACCTAGTGTTGGGAAATCAGCGGGTTTACATAGTTTCATACTAAAATGTAGATCACTACTAGCTACGTAGAAATATTACAAATTTTAATTGCATGTTATTTTATTGTTAGTATCTTTTTAATCAATTGAACATAATTAAATAAGAAATCAGATCATGAAGACCTCAACTAATTTGACTTGATACTGGGAGTGTAAAACTCATTGGGTTAAGCCGCAAGCTCTTGTTTGGGCTTCATGAGCTTCCAAATTTAGGCCTTCCGGGCTACTCACATTTGTTTATCTTATTGATCGTTGTTTAGAAGAAGATGATATGCACTTGTGGTGTAAACTGGATATCATTATTAATTACTAATATGTTCACCATGATGAACAGATAGACAAAATAGACAAATGAACTAGTAAAAAGAAGAAAAATGGTTTTTTTCTTTTGTCGATATAAAAAAGTAAAGCAGAATTCGTAATTAAATTAGCCAAAAAATCGGAAATTGGAACACTGTAACATAGGTAAATTCATCAAAGAAATCGGTGAAATGTTCATTTGAATACAAATGAATTCCACCTTAATCAAGAAGTATGATGTTGTGTGTTCAATCCCACAATCAACAAAATTGACAAAAAATGGCACCTTATTTCTTAATTAAGAAAAAAGAATTGGGTAGATTGGATAGAAAGCTTATGCAATTAGACTGAAATCGATTCAATTCAAGTCAATGAAATAGAAGCAGCATATCAAGTCATTGCGTGCAAGCATTTGGTGCCAAATTGCTGATCCTAACAATGCCTTTCCTTTTACATAAAGCTCCATAATTTAATATCTTAAAGATAACCCTTTTCATCAATTTACAAAGCCACAAATTACATCCTATTTCATTTGAATCCAATTCAATATTCATAATTTTAATTAGGGTGACATGAGACTTTGATAATTAATATATCAGAACAGCTTTGTTTATTACAGTTTAGAATTTTTGGTTTTAAGATGTGAAAGGTACCAAGAGCATAAACTAGCTTCGAGACTTGGACATGAATTCTTATAAAAGATCTTGGACCATAAATGACATGGAACGGCTTAAATCTTAAGTCAAATGTTCCATTTTATAAGATGCTTACAAATCAATGAGGGGAGTAGCATAGACCAGCCACCATTTTGGTTCGAATATATTCAGTTACTTATTCCGTCTATATAATCTTGTAAAATTATAATACTCTGGTGTCCGGTTTGGTTAACCATAATTTGGAGTTGGTTCAATGCACTGACCCCAAAATATGGGCAGAAAACATGTGTAAATGAATGAAAAGGATTCCCATGTCCTAAAAATACTTCCTTTTATGTAACTAATTAACCAAACATAGTATCGGTAAGAATAACACATAAGTCATACCTTCGTAACCATCTGACCTCTCAAAATTAGTTTAGATTTCTTGTAAGAATACACAACTTTCTTCTCCCTTTACTTTCACTCAAATACAATCTCTTATTGATAATTTTGAACACAATAAATACACACATATACACATCAAGGAATTTGAAAAAAAGAAAGAAAAGATAAATTAAACAATGGAGATCAAGGTTGAAAATGGTAACCATCATCATGAAGAAGAAAAGCTTCCACTTTTGAAAGATTTGCCAGTTCCAAACACAGACAAGAAATCAATGATTCAGAAAGCTATTAATCAGACATTTAAAAGTTCTGCCCATTTGGCCAATCTGCTGCCTACTGGAACTGTTCTTGCTTTCCAGCTTTTGTCTCCTATTTTCTCCAACTCTGGCAACTGTGATTCTGTCAGCAGGTTCATGACTGCAGGTTTCTATCGCAATCTTGCTATGCTATTTGTTTGTGCTTTGCAAAGTTTTAATGCATTGGGACCCTGAAGTTGTCAATCAACGCCATTTTCCTCTGAACTTTCGGAAGTTCCAAATAACCGTGTGAATTTGTAAAAAGTACATTATTTTGCCGTCACGTGTCAGCTTTTGATTGGTTTGACTTTTTCGAAGATGTCATTTTCCTGATTTTTCTCTCTCCAATGAGATCCTGACATGTGGCATTGAGGAGATAAATTGGTGCACTTTTTTCAAATCCCGGAAGTTATTTAGAACTTTTGAAAGTTCAGGGAGAAAATGACGTCCGGGGATAAGTCCAGAGACTCTTGATATACTCAACCTTTTTGCAAATAAAATAAAAATGATATTTCTGCTGAAAATACAAATAGTATCAGAATTTGACGTTTGACATTGCAGGGCTAGTTATTTTGTGCGGCGTGTCGTGTTTCCTCTCGAGCTTCACCGACAGTTATATCGACAAAAATGGAGATATCAATTATGGTTTTGCTACATTTCGAGGTCTATGGATCATCGATGGGTCATCTGCAAATGTCGAACCGGATCTTACAGCCAAGTACAAGCTGCAGTTCATAGATTTTGTACATGCAATAATGTCAATACTCGTATTTGCAGCTGTTGCATTGTTTGATCAAAATGTTGTCAATTGTTTCTATCCCACACCGTCTGCTGAGGCACAGGAAGTGCTTACTTCATTGCCTGTCGGTATTGGCGTCATTTGCAGTATGTTATTTGTTGTATTTCCGACTCAGCGACATGGAATTGGCTTCCCTCGCTCTTTAAATATTTGAACTAAAATTTTTTAACTTGAGAACGATTTTATGTAAATGTTCAGGTTTACTTTCATTTTAGACCTCAATTCTGAAATTATATGGTTGCACTTGACACTATATTGCATACGATTGTTAATTGCTACACTTGTAACAATCTATGGCTCTGCTGCATATCTTATCCATTTGATCCTTATGTTATATAAACCGTATCTTTTTGGTCCTTGTATTACACATCGGATGCTCATTTGGTCGTTATGGTGTGCAATTACTGTAATTAACTTTTTAAACCCTATGTATTAAAACCTATTGTAGCAAAATATTATAATATGTACGTATTAAATAGACATTAAAATGTAATAAATTGAATAACACAAGGTTCAATTGGGTAACATTTATAATAACGAGACATGACGTGTCTTAAGAAAAGCTCTTTAAGCCAAATGCTGTCAGAAAATCATAATGGAAAAGTTCAACTCAAGTTGTACATATTAAGCAGAATTTGCCATCAATTCTATAACTAAGGATTCTGAAGTTTGCCACCATATCTCTCTTCCATTACAGAATCCACGCACCATTGTACTCCATGTTTCCCAATCAGGAACATATCCATCTGTCACCCTCTCTTCAAAAACTCGAGCTGCATTTTGCAAGTCGCCTTTATTGCATAAACATTTCACTAGCATATCATATGTCTCAGGCTCAACTGAGACACCTCTGGTACGCATACTTAAATACAATCGAAATGCTCGATTTCGATCTTTTTCTGTACAAAGGCCTTGCAATACTGTATTATTAGTCCTAACATGAAGACCCCAAGTCAATCTATTTGGCGAGATTCTCCCGAGAATCATCTCATCAAGGAAGTTTGCAGCCTCTTGGAACTTGTGAAATTCACAGAACATGTTTATGATTTTTCCGTAAAGGCCTGCATCTGGTTTTATGCCCTGAATCTTCATTTTGTCGAGCATCTCCACAGCTTCAGGAAGCTTCTTTTCTTTACAGAGGCCACTGATTAAAGTACTGTAAGTTATCATATTAGGTTTATGGCGTTTCTTGACCATAATCTCCAATAGCTCAACAGCTTCTGAAGATCGCTCGTCCTTACAAAGACCGTCCATTAAAGAGCTGTAGGTAAACACATTTGGCTCAATCCCCTTCTTTTTCATATCTTCAAGTAACCCCACAGCTTCATCTGTTTTCTTAGATCGACACAAACCATTCATCAAAGAAGTACAAGTGACAACAGATGGCAAACAACCTTTGGCTTCCATCTCTTTGAACAAATCCTTCGCTTCACAAATCTTCCCCATTCGACATAAACCATTGATCAATGTGCCATATGTATATGAATCTGGAATACACCCGCGATTTGGCATCTCACGAAATATGTTCAAAGCAGCATTGATAGTTCCAGTGTTCTTGCAAAGTGCTTTAATTAGAATATTAAGAGACACAACTGTAGGCGATATTCCCATTTCCTTCATGTACTTGTAAAAACTCATTGCAACCTTCAAGTGGTTGTCTTCAACAAGAATCGAAAACACAGTGATATAAGACTTCTCAGTAGGTATACATCCAAATTCGTTCATCCTGTGGAATACCCTTACTGCATCTAACGGCCTATGAACCCTTCCATAGGCTCTGCAAATAGAAAGGAATATATCTTCCACAATATTACATTTTTCTTCCTTCATTCTCTGAAGCATCTGCTCTGCTGGTATAAACTGATTGGCTGAGAGTAGCTTAGAGATCATCACACCAAATGTGGTATGGTCATGCCTAAATCCACTGGAATACTCAGCCGTAGCAGAATCAAACACAAGTTTAGCTTTATGTAAATCCTTTTCTGCCCGTATGAGCTTCTCAACTTGCCCAGCAGTGATATTTTTGGACCATTTAAACAAAGTTTTCGTGCCCATTATGTTGTCCCTTCACTTTCACCACAGAAATCCTAAACTGCACAAAATAAATAACATAAACCAAAACTGATCCCAAAAGCAGAATTAAGCATAAGGCCTAGAGTTTTCACATAATTTATTCAGAATGATGCCTCTGTTTTCTCTCAGGCATTTCATCAAACAATTGGAAGCCTTTAGATGATAAGCCCGAATACACCTTCAACGGCGAATAGCAATATCAGCGAGTGACCGGAAATGTTTTTTCCGGTGAAGAGAAGATGGAGGAAGCTGTTAGACTTCAACAAAACTCGACCCGGGAATTCAAACTGATGAATTCAATTACTTTGGAAGAGGGTGTGTTCTTTTCTTTTTCTTCAGAATAAGGTGTAAATTTGAATTCAACTATATGAGCCATGGTAGACCCAATAAGCCCAGAATGAGAAAGGGGCCTCAACCAACACAAACCAAAATCATCCCTTGGTTGACTCATTCAAAGATCCAACAGCTCCAATCCCAAGAACTAAAACAAATTATTAAAAAATAAAAAGAGCAGTGTGTTCTACATCCAAACAAGAACCCAGCCATTGCTACAGAACCTAAGCTCCAACCATTTTCTTCTAAGAAAAAGACTTGCAAGATTGCATTGTCAACTTGGCTTACATTCTTTTATTTCGAAAATTAAAAATGCACTCAATAAAAGAGAACACAAAAGAAGAAAAAATCTCACGTTGTTAGAAATTAAAACTATGAACAAGAAAAGGAGAAAATTAAAGAACTACTCTCAAGCTACTATTCAATCCTAAAATTAATTATAATAAAAGAGGGTGAACTTTCGATTAATATTTTCTTTTATTCAATTAATTGATAAAAACAAATACTTCTAATTTATAGTTATAATTTGTGAATTCTCTATATTGACTTTTACGATATCAAGAGAGAGATGAGAAGCTAACCGAGTCAGAAATTTGCGATTCCTTTTGTTTTTGTTGTTTCTTCCCCTTTTCTCTGTCTCCCTCTAACCCTAAATTCGCTAATTTTTTCGATTTTGAGTTGGCGATTGTTTCAATGGATGCCAATTCTGAAGGGGAAAGGGAAAATCACAACATAAGCAGCAAGTCCGCAGTTGGGAACTCTAATGAAGGCCAAAACAAACCTAAACGCCAGATGAAGACTCCATATCAGCTTGAAGCTCTTGAAAAGGCTTATGCTTGTATGTTTTTACCTTTTTCCCTCGTTACTTACTTGTTTTATGCAAATTGGGCTTTTTTTGTTTTGTTTAGTATGCTTAGATTTGCTAATTTGTTGTTCCCTTTAAACACGTTTATATTGTTGTGTTTTGGATGTTCAAAATTTTTAAATTAAATGTTCAAAATTTGCGAGGTTTTTGCTTAAATGGGATATTTGTGCAGTTCTCTGTTGCTGTTAGTGAATGTTTTCGGTTTATTTTGTTGATTTTGCTTTTTCATGGTTTAACTAGTGGAAAAGTATCCCCCTGAGGATGTGCGGGCAGAATTATCACAGAGGTTAAATCTCACTGATAGGCAACTGCAGATGTGGTTTTGTCACAGAAGATTAAAAGACAAAAAAGATCCTACTAAGACACCTCCTAAGCCAGTGCCTTCAACAGCGTCTCCTGTGGAGAAGATGCAGTCGGTGGAACCCGAGACTGGAAGTGAGTATGGGTCTGGATCAGGATCTAGTCCTTTAATGGATGCAATGAATATGTCTTTGGATGATATGCAAATGACGAGGAGGAGGTACTACGAGTCATCACCACAATCTGTAATGGAGCTCAGAGCTATTGCCTGTGTGGAAGCACAGCTCGGGGAGCCAGTGCGAGAAGATGGACCTCTTCTTGGAATGGAATTTGATCCTTTGCCTCCTGATGCATTTGGAGCACTTATAGGTAATTAGGTTGTAGCATTTCAATTAATTTCAACAATGCTCTATAGACGGTAACCGTGTAGCTTATTTTTGCAATGTAAATACGAAAATATTATCAGTGATGGTTTGCGATATTCCATTCTATGTTTTATTATGTTAGTTTGTTATGGCCTATATTCACATTTGTTTGCATAGTAGGTTTTCATCAGAACATCTTTTTTTTTTTTTTAGTTTTAGTGAGGAAATCCAGTTCTAGAGAATGAATCGCAGGCCCTTATGAATGCAATTCTCTTGCTTATATGAATTAGAAGCTCGACCTAGTGAAAGTTTCATCAGTATGGTTGCTATTACAAGGAGTTGACATTTTGTCATCTGGCTATAATCTGCTGGATTTCAATTCAACCTATGTTAACGGGTTTTGTTTAAAATTTTTTATCTTATTAATTTTTTTTCTCTTTCTTTCTTTCTTCCTTTTTTTTTTTTTTTTTTTGATTTGGTAACAATGGTTCTGTTCCATGTACAGCAGCAATGGCAGTGCAGCAGAAGCGGTCAGCACATGTTTATGATGGAAAAACACATAAGAGACCTGACAGAAAATCCAACAAAGTAGGTATCCCTTTTATTTGTTTCTGATGTATTTGGATCATATTTTGGCACGCACATTATTCTTTCCTTCTAGTTTCTAAAAGTTGAAAAATTAAATTTAAATTGAATTTCAGTATTTTTTGTGGCAGCATATTTAGTAATTGTGTCGGGTCTTTTATCTTGAATTTTTTCCTTACTTGGTATGCTAGTGTCTGTTTATTGAGAAAATTCTGCTCCTTTATTTCTTATTTGCCTTCAATGGGATTTTTTTCTGTTGTATCCTAGATTGGCAGTTGCATTAGATATAATAGTTTGTAATTTAATCTTCATTGAGATTTATATCTTCTGGAGTTGAGCTACACCATTCATGACTCTTTTTCTTTCACATGACAAAGAACACATGTCTCGGCTATTGTTTTGAGTCTGTTTGTTTGAACTTTTGGACAAAAAAAAAAAATTCATTTTTCTATTTGGAAGAAAAGAGATTCTTGCTTATAATGTGTACATGTAAATGTTCTGACGTTAATATTGTTAAATCCGTGCCAACTTCAGTTATCTGGTAATAGGGGATTGCGTGTACCTTGTTTCTTGTTTAATATTGTTTGCTTTCTCAAATTCCAGAGGTCATTTCATGAGTATCAGTTTATTCAAGAGCAGTCCAATATTAGATCAGATTCAGTCAACCAAGCTTCGCACTCCCCTTATCGTGATCCTTCAGTTGATAATACAAGGGAAAGACCATCATTTGTGCATGAAGATAAAATATTGGCAAGGGCTCAGGGTTTTCCAGGTCAAACACCAAGTTTCCGTGTTTCGTCTCGTGGACATAATTTTTCATCACCTCACAGGAATGATGACCATCAGTGGCACCATGATTCTTTTGCAAGCAACAGAATACATGTGGAGTCTACCAGCCACCCCCGTTTGGGATGTGAAAACCCTGATATCTTTTCTAATGCTCAAGTTTTCCACATTGATCCGGATGTTAGGATGGAAAAGAAGCCTAAAGTATGCCAAAAATTTTAGCATTTGGTAATTTATATTAATTGTCTTTTTTTTTATCAGACTGATTAATGGACACACATTTCCTTTTTTCAGATTGATGAAGCTAAATTCGCAAGGGAAGCTGAAATTCTGGAACTTCAGATGCGCAAAGATCTTGAAAAACAGGATCAACTGCGGCGGAAGGTATCATGTTTACTGGTCTTTGTTCCTAAGATGCTGTTTTTTGTTTGATATTAATACCTGAACCTTGTAACTATAGAATGAGGAACGCATGAGAAAAGAAATGGAAAGACTCGATCGTGATAGACGGAAAGAAGAGGAGAGATTGATGCGTGAAAGGCAAAGGGAAGAAGAGAGGTCACTGCGTGAGCAGAAACGAGAACTTGAGCGAAGGGAAAAGTTTTTGCAGAAAGAGTACATAAGAGTGAGTGTTGAATCCTCTCATGTTTGTTCTATACTCATTTTTTACTTATAGCTTTCAGTAATATTTCTATTGTTTGCTTGTTTATTATGAAGGCTGAGAAAATGAGGCAAAAGGAGGAACTCCGCAGAGAGAGAGAGGCAATTAAGCGCCAAGCTGCCATTGAAAAGGCAACTGCACGCAGAATTGTTAAGGAATCTTTAGATCTTCTGGAGGATGAGCAGCTGGAGCTCATGGAATTAGCTGCTTTAAGCAAGGGGTTAACTTCAATAGTTAACCTCAAATATGATACTTTGCAAAACCTCGAGTCATTTAGAGGTAATGACTCCCTTCTGGATATGGCATTTTGTATTTCTTCTATTTATGTGTCAAACTTTGACCATTGGAAGTTTTTATAAAAACAATAGCAGGGGCCAGTGTTACTTAATGGCCAAAAGGCTATATTATATCCTAGGCTTACCCAATTGAACTCTTTATCTCCTGCTGAAACTCTTTAATTCATATATTTTTAATTTGTTTTTACAAGTGATATATACTTGTGTATGAGATATGGATTTTTCTCAAAGCTGTAATCTAGGAAGGATGCTAGCATGTACTACTTTCAGGATTTTCAGCTAGAATTTGTGTTTACTTTTGTGTCACTGTGAACTTACATTTTAATTTTTAATCATGAATTTATGCTAGGAGGCATTCAAAAAATTTTCTGTTGAACATCCTTGTTGTTCATTTTAATGCTGTTTAACAGAACATGATTTTTGTGCTCTCTATCTCAGTCTATCAATCTCTTGTATTAAGTTGTGACTTCTGTTTTTGTGCTTCAGACTCTTTGAAAATGTTCCCACCAGAATCTGTTCAATTAAAGAAACCATTTGCATTTCAACCTTGGATGGATTCGGAGGAAAACATTGGCAATCTTCTGATGGTATGTTGTTGGATCACCTCTAATTTGTTCACGTGCTTGCATCCATGTTTGATTTTTCATCAAAAGTTTCTCCCTCATTCTCTCTCTATCTGCACCACTTGTTTCGAGTGTCTGTGAGGAGGGGGAGATAGGCAATGGATCTTAATTGTGTTTCCTTATTCAAGTTTAAGTCATGCATATTTTGCTAGTTAAGTAACTGAATTCATTAGGTTCTCTCGGAATATCGAGTCCTCTGGATAATGTTACTCTACTAGACTCAGCTACATTTCTGCCTGTGCTACTTGTGATCATCATGAGAAAGTTAACTAATGTGAATATGGCAGACTTGTTATAAGATCTCACGTTTGTTTATTTTCCAGGTTTGGAGATATGTTATTACTTTTGCTGATGTTCTTGGGTTATGGCCTTTTACACTTGATGAGTTTGTTCAAGCATTTCATGACTAT
>CAOJBI011645157.1:0-11127 GCA_948277035.1 Euphorbia corollata
CCCCCCCCCCCCCCACCCCCCCCCCCCCCCCCCCCCCCCCCCCCCCCCCCCCCCCCCCCCCCCCCCCCCCCCCCCCCCCCCCCCCCCCCCCCCCCCCCCCCCCCCCCCCCCCCCCCCCACTCCGGTCTTTGACGAGAGAGAGCAACTGAAGTGAGTGAGAGCAACTGAAGTGAGCGAGAGGAACTGTAGAATATACTGTCAAAGATGAGTTGCCTTACTTGTCCGATAATCAGGGCTGTCCCGGAATGTTTCGGAATCATGAGTAGAAATTGAAATACTGGTCTTTTCGATATAGAAGTATGTACGTAAGTAATCAATAATCAATTTAATATATCATTATTAGATTATAAAAAGATATATAGTAGCATCAAAGTAAGAAAGACTCGGATAACTTTAATTTTGAAAAATAATTGGATGAAATTGCTCAGGAAAACGATGAAAATAAAGAAAAAAGTACTAAAAAAAAGAATGGTGAATTAGAAAATGAAACTGAGGAGAAAGAGGGAAATAAAATAATGAAATTGAAACGGGTTAATGAAAAAAAAAGATGGTGAAAAAACTTTTAAACTTTGATTAAAAGATTTACTGTAATTGTATAAATAGTTTCATGGTTAAACTAATGGGCCCCATTTTATTAAATAAGGGACGCTTATAACTTTCTTCTTCCTCTGGCTTCTTTTCATTCCCATAAAAGACGAACAGTATTTTCAAATCAGATTTTTGAGCTACACCGCTGCTCGCCGTTTCGTCGGAAAATCTGAGACCCTTTAATTTTTGAAGACCCTGAGTGGTGCTCACTTTGCTCTTGCTCCTGCTGCCCCGTCGACTGCTTCAAGTGTGCCCCCTCCCTAACTGAAATTCCGGCTGACGAAGGGTGGATTCTTCATGTCGCCGGCAGCTGGGGGGGCACGTGACCCCTCCGCCCCACTTGCCGCCGTCCCTGAGTTATACCTTTTTTCTATGTACTTATATTTTTAATGATTATATCGTAAAAAATACAGAATTTTATCAATACAACATAGTAATATAATACGGTATTATAATATTAATACTAAACCCAAAAGAAATATCATGATATCGCAAGCAGAGGAATGTTTATCCTCCGCGCATGAGACTTGTCAACAATAATTAAAAATCCACGCGCCATCCTGAAAAACAAGAAACACGATCCGATGGAAGAGGGATTAGTGTCCAAGAGAAGGCACGTGGCAGGCAGTGGGTGACACGCGGATAAAAAACGAATAGGGTATATAGAAGGAGGGGGCTAGGAAAGGAGATGAAAAGAGGGAACGAGAGACGTCAACGTTGGTTTTAGGACCATCACCCCCTCCCCCGTAGGTCCCTCTTCATAATGCAGTTTATTAAAGGATAAATTTCAAAAACATGTCCTGTGATTTGGTCTATTCTTAAAATAATGTCTGTGAAATTTTTTTTTACAAAACGATGCATATGGTATTCTTAGTTTACTGAAATATCCTTGCCATATCAGATTTTTTAACGATGTTAACAAAAAAAAGACTACTTTTGCTAACGTTTAATACCACAAGCATCGTTTTGTAAAAAATAATTTACGGGCATTATTTTGGGAATAGGCCAAACCACATGACATATTTTTGAAATTTACCCTTTATTAAATTATAATTGATCATCACTCTCCTAAGTCGATAATAAAATTCGGATGCCAGCTAAAATATTTAAAAATTTCAATCAAAAGAAACTTCTGAACTTTTTAAAAATTAAGCCAAAATTGATTATTTCACATTTTCAAAATGTTATGTGTCGATTTTTTATCGAATAATTTTTTTTAAGAATGACATATTTAAAAATCTATTCAACTAAATTCTAACATGTAAATTTAAGAATTAAAAGCATCTTCAATAGTTAATTTATTCAATTATAGTTTTGACACATGAGCATAAACAGATTTTTTATTATAAAAGTTTCACAATAGATTGTATATTCATTGTCTCCAAGCTAACATGACATTCTAAAATTTTGAAGATTGTCTATTTGATTGTCTATGAATAGACACTAAATAAACTTGGTGACTCATTAATTTTATAATATTTTAACGAGGAAAGAAGTTATTTAATAAGTTATGTAATCTTTCTGTTACTATTTTATTTTGAAAAAGTCACATGAAAGATCAAATAAACAATCAATTGTAGTTAGCTTTCATAAATGTCTTATCTAGCTCAACACATCCATTTAAATTCCTATTCTACATTTTACATCATAGTGAAATCCATTATATATTGAAGATCTAAGTGATTTGATTAAGTTGAGAGGATATAAATCCCTTGGAAGCTTCATTTGCCGGCAAGGGCAGCGCTTTTCCTATGGCGAGTGGCCATAAACTCAGTCCCTATTCTTGTGCGTCTTCAGCAGCGACATGTACAGGTGGATATGCTGTGTCCAATTTGTCATGATGGGAATGAAGACTTGTTCCAAGCTATTGTATCGTGCACTTTTTCTATGTCAGTTTGGTCCGAACTATTCGGACAAGGTTGGCCTTCTTTTATTATAAATATTATGGATTGGTGGCAGTGGGTTTCTTCTCATGATACATTGATAGTTGAGAAAGCGTTGTGCATTATTTGGAGTAATTGGGCGAGGAGAAATCATTGTTTGGAATGAGAAATTTAGAGTTGCCTCTCAGGTTCTTTGACATGGCTTGGATTTTCTTAGCGAATGGAAAGTTGCAAATAAAAAGAACTCAGAGGTGAGACTGTGCGTTCGATTACCTCTTGGAGAAAACCTCCAGTTGGATGGGTCAAGTGTAACATAGACGCGAGTTTGTTTGATTTGGGTGTTGGTCTCGGGCATGGTTGTGTGATTCGGGATTGTAATAGAATTATGGTGGCAGCTTGTTCGATTTTAATGGCAGGCGAAAGTGATGTTGTTCAGGCTGAAGCTTTGAATTGCGGAGAGGCTCTTAGTTGGCTCAAGTATGTAATATGGATCATATAGTGCTGGAACTTGATGCTTGAAATATCATGTCGACTTTTAATAATGATTATATGATTGTTGCTCCTGTAGGTTCTATTTTAGCTGATTGTAAGAACCTCATTAGTTCTTTTTCGAACATTCAAGTAGTTTTGTTAGTAGGTCTGGGAATTAAGCCGTCCATTTGTTAATTATGGTTACTGATTCTTCGATAGATAAAAAGACTGTTCAGCTTTAATTAGAGCTGTTATTGTTTCTAATTCTTATTAATTGACTTTCCGTAAAGAAAATCCCTTTTATTACAATGATAATTTTTTACCAATTAAGTTGTTCTAACTGGGACCATTTTCTGTTGCATCTTATCCTGTGACTATCAATCTATTCCTAATGGTTATTTTATTAGTAGACACGTATTTATAAAATTATAATAGCATGCTTTTCGGATTTTGCCCTTAAAAAATATATAGTAGAAAAAATTATTTTTATGAAATGCATGATTGAGAAATAATTTTGTCATAGGGTATAGTTTTAACTAGACACAAAAACTAGATTTGCATTCAATTTTTTATTTTGAGTTGAAAACTCTATCCCAGATTCATTTTTTGTACTTTAAATGATTAATTTTTTTAAAAAAATATTTTTATCTAAAAACTGTTATGTAGGAAAAAAATAATGAGAATTGATATTTTATGTTATTTTGTTAAATTCGATTAAAAATTATACTAAGATTATATTCATGGAATTTTCATTGCTAATTGATTTTGAGTTTTAAAAAATATCTTTTAAACAAATAAAAATCAATCGATAATATGAAATTGTTCTAAAATGTTAATTAGTTTAAACATATATTTAATTTTGAAATTTTGTATATATTAAATTGTAATTGACATTATCGGTGTATTATCATATTTTTTAAATCATTAAACTCTGTTTAAAAAATAAGTTTATAATCAAAACATTACGTATTATTGACATTAATCTTTTATAATCAACGTAGATGGCTTATACTATGCGGATCCTAATTTGTTTTAAATTTTTCCAAAGTCTAAACAATGATTATAGGAACCAGTTTTTAGACGATCTTTTGTGGTTGATATGACAAGTCAGAATTTGTTTTAAAAATGATTTTTAGATAAATTCTGTGATTGACGTGATAAGGTTATCACTTCAACCAAAATTTGTATAGAAAATGCAGTTCTTTGATAAAAAAAATTTTAAAAAATTAATCATTAAAACTTACAAAAACTAGAAATGGGATAAAGTTATGGTTACAAAATAAAAAATTGAATCTGAATCCAGTTTGTGTCTAGTTGAAATTACACTCTACGATAAATTATTTCTCAACCATGTTTTACGTAGAAATATTTATTTTCTCATGTGCATTTTTTAAGGGTCAAATTACAAGCTTTTCTTAAATTGTTAAAAAAAATTGAAGTATAATTTTAAATGTTTTAGTTTCAATATTTACTTGTTATTCTCGAAACAATAGTAAGAAACTATTTGAAAAACTAATAACAGCGCAATCGTTACATCAAACAAACCTTATATTTTTAGTGTCTTGTGATAATACGAAGAAAAAACTTCACTCACCATTTGTGTGTGGGCATGGATATGTGTTCTTTATGATTACGTATTTAGTCTTTGCAAACTATGCATTTTGCGAAAAATGTTACTTATCATTCTTTTTTCTCTCATGATTTAATTCAATTTGATAAAATTGTTAAAGAATAATTTAAGAATTATAAAAAAAGTGAATTAATATTTTTCTTTCTCATTCATTTAAAATTAAAATAAAAATTACTTGTTTTTTAAATTCAGCTATTTTTGATTTTACTTCAAGTAGACTTATTTTGCAATTTAACTTTAATTTCTAAGCAATTGACAACCAATCTAAAATAATTCGTAATTATAGAAAAACGTCTACGCAATAAACATTTTAGAATTTATATTAGATATAATTTGAGAAAATAAAAGAAAAATAAACTGACAGCTTAGAACTGTGATGTTGGGCCATCACCATGTGATTCTGCCACGTTGCTCAGATTCTACATCTTGTGGTGGTCCCCGCCACCATTCTCCCATCTATATCACCCCACATTCTTCGAACTTTTTTTTTTATATCTAGTTCATCTATTTTCTCATTACTGGCCTTTTATTTTCTTAAGAATTCAACACTGTAATTATTTATTGTTCAGTATCGATGGCTGTGATGAATAAATATTTTATTTTGCCTATAGCAACCGTTTCATAGTAGGTTTCTTTTCTAATGTTGTTAGCTGTTATTTATAAATAAAGTTTATTTTGGAAATAACAGCAAAAGTTGCATTAAAAAGTTTATCAATGTTGTTTGATATGAATAATAAAAAATGTTAAATAAGTTCATAAACTATCGTGAACTTTTAATAAAAAGAAAGTTTAATACGTATATAGTTGAAATATACTTGCCACTGGATCGGTTTGTCAATTTAGTTGGATGAAACATCATCAAGTCTTTCATTAAAAAAGTCAATCCAACCTTAGTTAGACAACATTTTAGAGCTTCAAGTTGAAATCGAGTTTGCGAGCTCATTTATTATATGATCCACGTAAAGGGTCCATAAAACCGGCATTCAGTTTCCATGAACAAGTCTTCTTACTATACATGTTTGATAAATATATTTATTAATAAAAAAACGATTTGCTTTTAAAAGCTTATTTATTACCTGAACTTATAACTATATCAAATAATCATTTGAAACTTGTTCAAAGTTGATCATATATCACATTAAACTTATTAAAGTGAATCTTATAATCTCATCAACTATTAATTTTGAACTTCATAATTTCTTGATGCTGACATACCTCAACATTGTTTGGATAGAACAACTTTCGATTCGATATCCGGTAAAATAATATATTTGATTACGAAGACAATATTAAACATATTATTCATTTTAATAGATTCATGGATAATCGGGTCATTTTTAAAAGTGCAATGAATTATATGTAATATGGGTAAGTTCAGGGTAAATAGGAAACGATCGAAGACAGGTATAGGAACATTCAATATAAAAAAAAAAACTGAAAATGCTAGAAAATATTTGTTTCTTTTGTTTTTGATGAAGTGAAAAATAAATTTAAAAAATAAAGAAGACGTAAGCCTGAGATATTAGTAAATGTTTGTAGAGGGAAGCAATCATTCAATGGGGATAGAGAGTAAAGTTGAAGGGCCACCCTATACTAAGCTCTGCCACCTAAGCCATTAAACCTTATCCTCTTTAGAGTTTAGAGATTGAATCATTCAATGAACCCATTTTTTTACAGCTGTACAGGGGTGAATATTTTGTAAAACCAAATGAAACCGAATCGATTAAGTTGAACAAAAATGTCATGTCCATTACAAATATTTTCCAGTTTTTGTATAAAAATCGAATTTGTTGAACCATAAAATATTTGAATTAATTTGGTTCTGTTCGATGATAATTTAATTTCAATTATTTGATTTAATTGATGTGATTTAACAAAATGCTCACATCTAATTATATCCAAAGCCAAGCCATTTACACCTTTTTTTTTACTCTCGTTCCACGGTAACAACCAACAATCGTATTTATCTCAGCTGGATAACTGATTTCAAATGATAATTGTTGTAAATATGCAATTTTTTTTAAGAAAAGGTCCACTTCAAGATAAGTTGGATAAATATGATACCTTAATTGTTTTTTCCTAAGAGTGTTGTACGTATGAATGCTTCTCCCAAGGCCCACCTCACCTTCCAAATTTTCAGTATGACTGAATAAGTCGAGCGCTATTTAATAGAAAGGTTAATACATAGTTTACCCCCTAAATTTACTTTTAAAAATCAAATGTCTCCCTGGATTTTTAAAAGCATCCGGTTATCCTTTCAATTTGTAAAAAAGAATCAATATTCCTCCTAGATGCCACGTGTCACATTTTGATTGGTTTGACTTTTCAAAATTTTCATTTTTCTTTCTCCATAAGAAGTTGACACATGATAATCATGGGATAAATTGGTTTTTTTACAAGTTGAGGAGGTTAACCGGTGCATTTTTGTAAGTTCATGGAGCAACCGGGTATTTTTCAAAGTTCAGGAGGACATTTAATTTATGGGGACAAGTCTACGGGGCAAAATATGTATTCGACTTTAATAGAACTATAATCTAGGAGTGGAGGGGTAATAAAAGGGAAGAATTTTTTTTATAATGAGACAATTAATAATTTAGGTATGTTTTTGAAAGAGATAATGTTTAGTTTTAAGATTTAAAATTACTTTATACACATTTTTAAAATTTGATACAGATAAATACAGGACTGATATTAGGTCACACCCTTTATGCTTGAAAAGGAAAGGAAGTTATTTTATTAAAGTTCAACAAAGTATTAACAATATAACGCCTACGTTCTAAATTTATTTTATTTTGTTTGCCTTTTGTTACTTTTGACAGCTAACATACAGTTCTGTGGAATAATAATCAAGAATAAAGTAACTATTAATAGGCATTCGATTTATAAGTAGTTCCCTTTTTTATATTTTACATGATTCTAATTCTATGTTTTCAGTTTTTCTCTTTGTTCGTACTTATTTTTTCTTTCCTGGTTACGTTTATAGGACTTTGTTTTTCTTTTATGTTTTCAGTTTTTACATGTGGTTTTTAAGTTTTTTTTGTTGTTGTTTATTATCTAAAGCAATATCCATATAGATAAACTTTTGATAAAGTTTTTTCGCATACATATACCTCTTATATATGTATAAAAGCGGTATAAATGTTCTATACCACATTTATGGTTGATATAAAACACTTATACCAACAATTTATACCACACAAAAACTTGGTATAAAATGCTTATACCCTTGATTTATACCACGTGTAAACATGTAAGATTTTCTCCTTCAATAGAGTAGTATAAATTGATGATACAATCATCTAGTTGTTTTGTACCACTTTTATTCCTTGTACAAACCACTTACACCAACGATTTGTAACATGAAAGTTTTTATCTTAACTCTCATGCTACTTTTATACTTGGTATAAAGCATTGTACCAACAAATTATACCACACAAAACTTGGTATAAAGAGCTTTTACCACTTTTATACATGGTATAAAGAGATTATACTACAGGCTAATTGGTATAAAGTACTTATGCCACACAAAAACTTGGTACAATACGTGATTATTTTCTTAGTAGCGTGGTATGAACTGCTGGTGTAAGCACTTTATACCACTTATTTTGTTTATATCACATAAAATCTTGGTATGAAATGATTATACAACTTTTATAACTAGCATAAAGTGTTTATACTAGCAATTTTTACCATACTTAAACTTGGTAAGCATTTAAACAGCTTTTCTTTTAAGATAAATGCTAAGTTTTTCATTGGAATGGATTCGTGCGAAACTCTCTCCAAATCTAATTACTTTGGCTAAAATTCCCTAATTCAATGTAATCCTTGATTAGGCCAGTTTAAATATTCTTACTATTTTTAATGTATTTGATGGTATTATATAAAAGCATAACCTTATTGGCTTTTTTTTTGATAAAAGCATAACCATGTTGTTAATATTATTAATTGGAAAGAATAATTCAACCCAAGGAAAGGTGTAGTCAAAATCATCAAAATCCACCACTTGTCATCCTCATTGCAAACCATCACCACATGCTTTGTCCATTTCTAACACATGGCATGTTGTTTTAGTATTAATTGAAAACCGAACTGCTGTTAATTAAACTTGTTTTGGATTAAGCAATTCTCTTTCTTCAAAATGATTCCTTTTTTAAATTTAAAATCCTATGAGATTGATTCCATGGTGTCCTTCTACGTTAATCCTCATTTAATTATTTACTAATCAAATTGTATTAATTAATTTGTTTGTCGATCTCTGTGCTTAGCATTTTTTTATTTATTAAATTAATAGTATATGTTAATAAAAGATTTTGTTTTCTCATATGCCGGCACCAAAGTGATACAAACAAGATGCATGGTTACATTTGCTTAAAAATTAATTAATTGATTGAATAATTCATATTCCAATGTAATGAAAACTCAACCACTTAATGAGATCCATTGCTACGGCAACATATGAAAACAACATAAAATATATTAAAACAAAAGATCAATTAATATCAAAAAAGCATTTAAGGGAGATAGATACTAATTGTGGGTACAAAAATTACTTAAAAAAAAAAGCGAATACATATTATTAAAAATTACCACCAAAACATTCGTCCCTAAATTATGTCTGTAAAGGATTTTTAGTATTAGCAATGAAAATTTGTTGCTAAATTTGAAATGTTAATTTTAAAGATAAAAAGTCAATTTTCACTCATGTCATATGGGTTCTAATGTTCCATAGAGACTTTCTCGACATTGCTCCAAAATATGTTATCTTTCTTTTACCTATGCTCCAATTCTCCAAGAACTATGCTATATTTAATGGTAAATATTTATAATACTCTCTTTTTTACGATTTTATGTGTCGTTTTAGTTATAAAAGTATGAAGAAAAGAAATTAAAATCTCAAAAGATACTCATGTCAGCCTATTATAATTCTATTTTTTTCATATTTGTTTTCTAATTTCAAAACGAAATACAATTTTGATTTTTTGTATGATGAAAATAATAAGGATTGGTTGTAATATTTATTTTGAATAAATAGTAACAATATATGATAATAATAATAATAATAATAATAATAACAACAACAACATTCAACAGTAATGGTAATATTGAGTAATTAGTATTAATATTAATAGTTAAATTATAAATTATACTGATACTTCTTATAAATTATAAGTAATAATTTTTTAATACTGATTAATCGTAATTAATACTCAATTAATTAATGTTATTCTTCATTAAAATTGTATTATTATGATTAATAATTATAATTGTTATTATTATTATAATAATAAAAATCACAACAATAATAATAATTTTTAATTTAATTTCTGTTAAGCTATATGTAATTCAATTCAGCTGAACAGATTACAGCCTAACTTTCTATAAAAACATCAGTGAATTGATTTTGCAGTAGTGCCATTAACTAACTTCGTGGATTTTTTTTTTGCAAGGTTTGCAATTTTTTTTAGTGTGAAGTGAATCCATATTTTCTGATAACCTTTTTTTGAAAAATAATGTCTCAATTCAGAGATTAATTTATAACAAGGTCCCATGTTTTACTTGCTCAATTTTTTATGAAGAAAGAAATAACAAAACATAAGAAAGCAGAGTGGACCCACCACCGGTCTAAAACTGAAGGAAGGAAATGGTGGGCTTGTTGAATGGGTTCAGAACTCCAGATCCAGGGCCCATCTAATTGCTATTGCTTTCCTTTTCATCTTTATTTCCTTTCAAAGCATCCTATGCTTTCATTTTCAAAATTTTATTTCAATTCATGGTCCTATTTTTCTTTTTTCTTTTTTTTTTTTCATTTTTCTTACACATTATTCATTCATGTTTCACTTTTCTTGAATTAATTATCAAATTTTTGTCCACTCATATTTAATCAAAAGTTTTTTTTGCTAATTTATTCTACATGGTGGAGTACTGTGATTGTAAAGCATGATGAGCGCCTAAAAGAGTACATCTTAGAAAATGCTATACGATTTTAGGGTTAATGTCACGATGTCTCAAGTTGTTTCAAAAATCTACTGTCTCCCTCAACTTTCAAAGTGACTCCGTTGTTACATCAACTTTTAAAAAGTGCACCATTTTGCTCCCGAATGTCACGTGTCAGCTTCTGATTGGAGACAAAAAAATTAGAAAAATGACATCTGTGAAAAGTCAAACCTACCAGAAGTTGACACGTGACATTCAAGGACCGAAATGATGCACCTTTTGAAGTTAAGGTAGCTACAAGATCACTTTGAAAATTCAGGGAGTAGCGTATTTTTTAGGATAACTTTAAGCATGATGCATTAGCTTATTTGTATAATATCTCTTGAATTGATTACCCAGTTCAAATAAATTAGAAGATAAACTTTAAATATTAACAAAAAAAAAATTGATAAACGAATATAAGAAGATCAAACGGATGAATATGTTATAAAATAGTCCTCACAGGCTCTTCACAACAAGAAATCAATTCAGGTCATATTTATGCATAAAACTGTAATGTTTCATATATAAATAAATTAATCGGATTAAACTCCCCCTCTAAACTAAGGATATTAACATTAA
>CAOJBI011648465.1:0-12539 GCA_948277035.1 Euphorbia corollata
CTGGCTCATCTCGCCATGTTGGGAATGGAACTCCTCAAAATTGTTTCTCATTGGATCATGAATTCCATCAAGAGCTATATGATTATATGAAGCAACAAGCTGCTCTCGTGGAATCAATTTCACCCCTCAAGCAAGGCTCAGTCCATGTGGATGTCCCTGAGCCAGACCCTGAAGATGCTAAGATCGCCAAAACAATTGAATCTGAATTTCACAAGTTTGGAGACTTAAATGGACTCTGCCACTCAATGAATGGGGTTAAAGTCAATGGTCACTGAAAATTTACATAATGAATGGACCTTTCGACCAATTATAGAATATCCATGCTTTCTTGGCATCAGCTCGATGCGCTGGATAAAGCTAAATATTTCGTAGATTATTTTAACAATGGCAAAGTTTGACTTTACCCAGATGCTACTGCTATCATATGACATTCCTTGTCCCACATGTTACTGTATCTCTTTTCTAATGCCAATTTGTGATACTAATTATGCACATATCGCAGATTGTTTCTTCTTGCAAAAGATCCAAACTGGCACCTGTACCTTGTACTGAAAAAAGGGATAAAATACAAGAAGGGAAGAAATGTGACAAAAATCAAGCAAACCAAAACTTGAGAAATAATTTTTTCTTTTATAATTATATGCACAATTTCAACTATTAAGGAATCAATTCAGGCAATCATACACACATAGGCTCTAATTTTGCTTAAACCCGCTTTCTCATTCTGACATATCGTCTTTACTAGAGTAGAGAATTCAAGGCCAAATACTATGATACTAAGGATATTGGATCATTAAACTATCATCTTAACTGTTTATAACAGTTGTAGGCAACAGCAACTGAGACAGCAGCACAAACAACAGCAAGAGCTGCAAATGTATCGTCTCGCTCCCAACTTTCCAACCATGTTGGCATAGCACAAACTCGACGAGTGGTGGATCCTTTCCCGTTGTTGGTTCGAAATGGCAATCTCTTGGTGGTTTTCTTCTTATCTGGCGAAACCTTTGCATAGGCATCTTCAGTCTCCAGGGGTATTACAGGGTTTTGGCAGCACGAAGATTTTCCATTTTGCTGGCAACAAGCCACACCTTCTATTTCAGCTGCTGCAGTTGTTTGGTCCATCTTCTGAGGGTTGTTTGTTAAATCTTTCTCTCCATTTAGTTGGAGCCTTAGTTCTTGAGATTTTATCTGTTCTTCTTCAGATAAACCCATCTGCCCCCTGGAAGGACAACTCGTGTTTCATTAAAGAGACCAACACATTCCACAATCATCTATGTTGAATAAAAAAATGGATAAGAATAAGAACACAATATTTTATGCGTATGAGATCAGGAAGGCTTTTAGCCGGATAGCAGCCCACCATTTTCAGCATAGTTACAAAGACTTGTTTCAGTATAATATCACTCAAACAAAAACAACTTGAATTCTAATAATATCATTTGCTAAAGTTTCTTACTTGGTTCTAGCGTTCTTCCCAAAAAGAAAAACACATATCAAGATTTATACATCATAAGTTCTATGACCGCAACCAAACATTCAGATCTTTGTGGAATTAGTAGTTACTTTTTACTTTGCATCAATGTCAGCCAATTCACAAAAAAAAAAAAAAAAGCCAGATCTTAACACAGCTCCAAAATAAAAATATATTTCAAATTTAAACAATCTCTTCATATCAAGTTCAGTTTAGCAAGCAATTAAATGGAATTATCAAAGACAGTTTTTTAAGGTACAGTAACCTGACAATTACCTCCATAGCCAATCTACAATCTCCCCTTTCTCAATATGTTTCTCAAGTAAGACGAGCACATCTTCTGGAGTGACATATCCATACCTGTGAGATTCAAACACTGTCTAAAACACATCCAGCTATCTTGGATTCAATGCATAATATGTACATGATATTGCAAAAATAGAAATGAAAACTCAGGGATAAAATCAAAAGCAAGTTACATGCATTTCCGAAAAGCATTGCTCTACTTACCAATGTCCACTTACAGCTCCATCATTACTTGATCCAAATATAATAACATTTCCTGCGTACTTGTGGCCTCCGACATGAGAGCAAGGGCTAACAGAAACCTTACCTTGAAGGCCATGCGATTCTATCTCTTCTTTGAATTTACTAACTAAAGCAGGTCCACAAGCGCCACATCTACGATCTCTGGATCCATGAGAACAAACAAAAACATAACAACCTTTTAGTGCTTCTGGAGTTCCAGGCAGCCATTCACCATCCTTCACAAGCACTTCCTCAACAAATGTGTCGACATCAAAATGTGTCAATCTCCTGCAGTCAAAATCTTAAAACCTGTAAAAATATAGAATCAAGAAGAGAATCTAAAACACAAAGAACCATTGATTGACCTGTATCTGATCATGTCTGGGAAAATTAACACATCTCCATTTGATGTCTCAGTTCCATCATGGCCCTCGCATATGGTTAAACGGGTCTGATGACAAAGTTCGAGAAACAAAAAAGATTTACCAACATATATTCCTTATTTATTTATAGAATAAAGAAAGAACGCACGTTAGTTCCGTTCCGTTTCAACACGTATACACACACATACACACACAGAGGTAACATTTCATATAAACAACAGGCACACAAAATGGAAGAGATGCTTTAATTGCAGTACAAACTTATCCAGCTCATATGCTATTTACCTCTTCAATAAACTCTATCATCATGAGGAAAGGAACTGAATTCACAATAGGTCAGAGATGGAACTATAGGTAATAAATGATGGAAACAAAGCAAGTCATCTGGCAAATCCAACTCTATTTGCATAAGTTCCAAGCGTGAATATAGATAGACCCATTAAATGAACTTATGAACTTACTGGTCAAGACTACGACCCTCCTGTCATTGTAACTATATAAAAGAATTTCTTTCACGACAGAAGACATTAAGCACTCAAGCAAGGCGAAGCGACGCCTCAGCACCTTGCTGGCATCTAGGCATTGTTGATTGAGAATTGAACACAGAGGTTTTTTCAGAAAATAGAAAGAAAATGATTAACGAATCCTGTAAATCAGAGAAATTAGCGACATTTAAGTACCATAAATAAATTCCCTAACTCCCTTGAATAAAAACTATCCTGATTAAGAGAAAAATCAGAATCCTAAATTAAAATAAAGTCGAAAGTTAACGTTCTTAAATGAAGATTAGAACCGTCCAACATTAAACACAAAAAGGTCTACTTCTGTATCTGCCAACATCTAAAGAAACTTATGATCTTTTCAAAAAAGAGAGTGGCTTTTCATTCAAGAGTACGGGCTTTTAGTTTCCTTATTTGGCTTTAAAATTGAATTATTTTAATTTTCGCATTATTTATGATGAGATTAGTAAAGACATAGTTTTTTATGCCATTTTTTTCATATTTTGTAATTTAACATTAAGAAGCGAGAGTACCTCAAGGCCACCGAGTGCTTCTAATACATATATATACATATGTATATGTATATACATGTACATGTATGTGTTTGTGTGCGTGTATATATATATGCACACACACATATATGTTTGTGTGCGTGTATATATATATGCACACACACACATATGTGTGTGTGTATATATATATATATATATATATATATATATATATATATATATGCACTCACACATACATAAACACATTATGGTGTGTCTAGAAGTGTCAGCAATTAGTGGCAAAGCCCTTCACACCAGCCGTCAGTTACAATGAGGCAGGAGTATAATAATCAAATGGAAATCTCCTTCAACCCCACTCTGAACTTGAACTTAACAGTCGACATTGTTGCATGTTGTAATGTATTTGTAGTCGCACATCAACAAAAAGTTGAATCACAGTTACTTCTATTTTCTTCTCCTTTGGACCTTTGCTTTTCCAGTGGCTGCGAAAAAATAATGTTTGCTATCAAGAAGGAATAACAGGACCATGAGGACACATGCCAGGTAGTTGATTCTGATTGATATTATTGAACTCTGAAGGTACAAAGTTAAGGTTAGGGTTGAGATTGAGAATAACGACAAGGAAATAAGAGAAATCATACAAATGGAGATGCTGTTAGCTCCCTCAGTCAATTAGTTGAGCTCGATTAATTTCTTTTCAAGATAATGTTTTTCTATTTAGTGTTCAGGGAATAGTAAATGGTTGGAGTAGCTTTGTTGGCATCATTCAGTTTTAATAAAAATCACGAGCGTGCCTCATAAATAGGAATAAGCTTTTGTTAAATTTCAGGGTTTGACTCAAATCATCATTACCATTTTATAAATGACTATTAGACTTGTGTTATTGAAAAGCAGGAAAAATTATTTCTCTGCCATAAATGCTGAAGTTAAGCTCATTCTCCCTAGAATCACTTTTAAAAACATAAGTTTTCTATTCTTAAAACTCATCCCCTTGCCTTAAAGGTGACGTACTTAGAAGACTCGAAGGGTGTCAAATATGGTAGGCGCCAAGCATGTATGCCGCCTTTGATTGGTAGAAGGAAAGCTTAAAAGCTGGTTTCCCCAAACCTTTTAGTTTCAATATTTTCAAACTCTAAAATTATTATAGTGTGTATCTTCCTACTTACTGAACTTTTGAAATCTAAATAAAAGCAAGGTTTCAAATATTTTTTTTCTCTCGGATATAGGTTATACCACAAAAATTAAGAATAAGGCAGCAGTGTCACAACAATGAAATAAAACAATGACATTCTCCCGCTAACTTCTTGTTGCAAGGTCACTTTGAAAATATTCGCACTTGTATGAAAAATCACATCACAAGATCCAAAACTGATAGTGTACAAAATAACATCTCTGCCTTAATTGTAGCTCCTCATTTTGTAGCACTTTATAATTTTAACTAATAAGCAAGATTAAAATCTGTGAAAATTAAGTCATTACATCAAATCTCAGTAAGAGATAAAGGAAACAGAGAAGGAAAACAAAGCGTGAAGTACAATAAAAGTTGTTATACCATGTCAAAATCTGGTAAGTGTTGCTTTATAAATCTCTATCCCTATGGATCAACACCAAATTTCATTCAGCCCTAACCCCAATGCGAAAACCTAATTGGCAACTTCCTTTGCATTAAATGAAGACGCGCATTCAAGAATAAAGTCAATTTACAAAACAGGAAAGGTTGTTCTGACTCATATAAATGACCTACGCTCAAGTGCGAGTTGTTTGCCCTTCCTCTCAATTAGCAACAAAGAACAACCAATTCTCAAGCTGCTAAAACACATCTCTATTTAACATTATGAAAAGCACAGAAAGAAGCACAATCGACCAGATTCATTGATCACAGTAAAAAACAATACCAAATCTCAGTTTACTACACACCCAAAACAGTTCAGTTAATTCGAATTTCTAGCTGCCACTTCTCAAACTCCAGCAACCCACAAACCATAAAGGCCCTATTCTAGTTTTCCAACACTAAGATCTCCAACAAAAATTGAAAATATAAATCACATTGCCTTCAAAGTCACCCATAAACTGAAAGAATCCAAAAACATCAAAAGAAACCAACCTGAATGAACTAAATGCATTCATCTAGATAAAAACAGAGGAAAAAAACGCTCAAAAATAAATTTCTCCCAAAGAAAATCAGCCATGTGGAAATCAATCATAGTGAAAATCACATACATATAGTAGTCCACTTCAAGTCAGTCAAATTGAACCAACCCAAATCGAAATTCCAAATAATCATCATAATACAGAAAGAAGAAAATTAAAGAGAAGGAAAACCTCTTTCTTCATGTCACCCTTCCTAGCCAAGACAGCAGCAGAAAGCAACCTAGGCAACCGATCAAACTCCGCAGCCTCGATCCTGGGTGGCCACACAGAAGGGTTTTTATAGCATAAGAAAACGTGGCGCTCATAGAACTGCACAGTTCCAGCCAACGGACTCTGCCTAAACTCAGTCCTAGAGAAGCCAAACTCCACATCACTGCTGCTGCCGCTTTCGTTGAGAAAACCAGCTTCGTTTTGGAAGCTATTAGAGGCACTGCCGAGGAGGGACCCAGATGGGTCTCCAGTGAGAAAACTAGTGTCAAGGTGGTCAGAAACTGTGATCGGGGATGACGATGATGATGGGTTATTTGTGCAAGAAAGTGGGTCGTCTCTATTGCTTGCCATAGAGCAAAAAAAGTGAAAAAGGAAGGACCTATACCGAGTGAGGGTTTGAAGATAGAGCGAAGGGCTTCAGTTCCAGTAGAATGGGAAGTGCGGGGTGAGTTTCAGAGAGGAACTGGGAGTGAGGGTTTGAAAATGAATTCAGCCAAAGATTGCAGTTTCAGCGGTATTGAAAGTGAAATTGTGCTTTGTCGTTGGCTATTGTGACTTTGTGAGTGTATTACTACTCAGTTCTTCCATTTTTCTTCCGTCGCATAAAGATAAATAAATTTATTTATAATTCGCATTGATCACTGATTTGGAATTATATAGACTTTTAATGTCTTTATAAACATCAATTTAGGCTAATATGAGTGAAAGTTGAATGCTTTAAAACAGACTTGATTTAGGAATGATGTCAATTTAGGCTTGATATGAGTGAAAGCTGAATGCTTTAGAAACGATGCAGCTTGGAAACAGAAATTAAGATAGAAATGAAACTTAAACGAACTCTAGAAAATGCAAAAAAAAAAAAAAATGATGCAAAATTTATTGTGAAAATTATATTAATATTTAATACAAATTACATGAATTATTAATTATAATTGTGTGAGAAAAATTGAATGAAGATCATACTCATGGAGCATCCATCTTCCATATTACGCAGATTTAAAATGTCAGGAATCTGATCATAACTCTCTGTAATTTGACCACCAAGCTAAAATGTACTTAACTTTTGTTGCTGATATCAGAGGGAAAAAGTGCTGGTTGGTTTTGGGGGGCAGGAAATGCTGTTGGGTGGTTATTGGTCACCAGGCCGATAATGAATTCTCGTAAGACCTTTACTTTTAGAATGGAGTATTCTGCAACTTCAAGTTAAAGCAAGCATTACTATCATCTTTTTTTTCTCACAGCTCTGCAAGTAAAGCCCCATATTTACATATAGCTTGAAGATACAGAAATGACAATAGAAAAAATTATTCCTACCCCATTTCCTCGATCATTAATCTACTACTAGTCTACTATACACAAATCCACTCTCTTCCCCCTAAGTTCACTCATCCCGGATTTTTTTAAGGAATTTGATTCTGCTGGTTTCAAATGCACACATACAATCAGCTCATGAGCGTTTTTTCTTTCTTACAAACACAAAATTTAGACAGGTTTTTCACCAGGCAAGTATGAAGGAGATCCGCCCCCTGCTTGGGTCTTCTTTCGCTGGAACAAACTTAGATTAGACAAAAGTACTTTCTTCGAGACAGAAGACTTCTCTTTGACTTTTTGAGGAGATGGATTTTGCTTCTGAGCCCTGAAATGCCGAGGGGATGATTCAAATGACATTTCTCTTTCGGCTACAATCCTTGTCGCAGTTTCTTCTGCCTTCTTTTGCTCTCTTTCTCGCCACTTTCGAAGTTCAACCTCCACTGCTTTCTTGGCTGCTTCAGCCATCTCTGCCCTCTTCAAGGCCACCTGTGTTGCTGCCTTCATATCCTCAATCTCCTTCTGCATTGTTTTGAACCTCTTAATCGCCTCATTCTCACTTGCCTTTACAGCTTCCACCTGAGCCATTGCAGCTGCCACTTTCATTTCCGCCAAGGTCTCTGACTCCTCAACTTTACATCTCAAAGCCTCGTACTCTTCTTTTGAGATTGTGATCTTGGAATCTAATTCAGAAGTTGAAGCACGTGCTGCAATAGTTCTCTCAGACAATATCTTAATCTCATCAAGAGCCCTTTCCTCCGCTATTTGTGCTTCCTCCCCTTCTTCCAAAGCATCCCTCAGCTTTTTCTCTGCTTCTTCAAGGGAAACAACGGTGGCTTCAGCTTCCTTCTTCAATTCCTCAGCCTTGTTCTTCATTACTACAGCTTCATTTCTTGCGTTCTCTGCTTCCAACGATAGCAGTTGGAGAGTAGAGATAATTTCTTCAGAAGCACCACTGGCTTTAGATTCCTCTACAAGCACTGCTTCAAGTTTAGCCTTGCTTTCACTGAGCTTTACATTGAGATTCCCTGCAATAGACTCAGTTTCTGTCACTTTCTCTCTCAAATCAGCGTGTTCCTTCTTCATTTTCTCGAGCTCCAGCCTTAGAGATTCCACTAAATTTCGTAATGAGCTTTCCTCTTCTGCTACTTTTTCCAATGACTCCTTAGCACCATCTAGTTCTGAAGTGACAATTCTTACAGAATCCATATCCGAAACCCTAGCATTTTCCATCTTCTTTTGCAGATCATCTATCTCATCCATTGTTTCAGCCAGTTGCTTTTCAAGATTGCAAGCGATTTCAGGATCGAACTCATTCTCCAGTTTGAGTAATTTATTAGCCGATTCTTTCAGTGTAGCTTTATAGGACTCCTTCAGAGTATCCTTTTCTGCGAATATTTTTGCCTGCTCTTGCTGTGCCTCTAGTGATGCAAGTTTCACTTCTCCAATTGATTCCTGAATAAATGAGATTTCCTTAGATAACTCACCAACTTTTTCCACATTTCCTTTAGCTGCATTTTCAGCAACTTTTGCTTGATTGATTGCAGCAACTTTTGCTTCCAATGATGCGTCGGATTCTTGTCGAATTTTCCGCAATTCTTGCTTTGCAGCATCAAGTTCAGTAAAAACAGTCGAATATTGTTCCCTGACAGATTCCAAATCATGCTTTCTCGCACCATCAGGTCCAGCAGTACTATCACCACTCTTTGATTCTTCAATTTGCTTTGCATTATCTTTTGCAGCTTCTGTGTCTCTAATAGCTGAATCTTTTAAATGGGTGACAGTGCCAAGTTTTTGGGTCAGATCATTAACTGTTCTTTTAGCCTTTTCGAGTTCTACAAGGGCTTGGGACTTGGTGACTTCTGCATTATTCAGTTGACCCTTTAGCTTGTTCAGCTCCTTCTGGGCCAGGTGAAGCTGTGATTCTTTGGCCAAGACTTTCTTCAATAACAAATAAAACACATGAAGTTAATTACGCTAACCGAACACATACTAAATCTGAGTCTTACAAACAAGTCTCCAGAAGTAATGGAAGAAAAAAAATTCATGAAAACAGCTCAACATAAATCATAAGCAATACTTTGGAGGCGATACTGACTATTACAACAAGCAACTCAAAAAGTTTAATACTGATAGATCCAAGACTAAATGATTCATAAATAATCCGAAATACTAGAAGTTGATGAACCCATGATCAAGTCCTAATGATATCAAGTAAAACCTGCCATAAGGTTGCAGTAAAATTTGGGATACAGATAATAAATAGAGCTCCATAAAATTTGTAAAAAAATATTAAGAAGGTGCAACATATCAATACAGAGTAGCCAGAAATGTAATAATAGCAGTCTCTCGTGGTTTTGCACTATTATATAATAAAAGTAACAAATACCTCAGCAGAATAAGGTTTTGGCTTCCTGATAACTGGATTTTCCCCTGACCCTGAGAAAGAACCTTCACCAAAACGTGAAACAGCATCCTTTACTGATTGAAACGGTGCACTTGTGTCAATCTCACCAACCTCTACTACTTTAGGATAATCAGTAGCATTTTGGCGTTCTTTCGCACCCATAATACTTCCCTTGTTATTATTTAGAGCCACAAAATATCACCACCTATAAAACTAATGTAACACTATAAGTAAGAAAGATCGACTGTACAGTTTAATAATGACTTAAGACGTACAATACATCTAACATCTCTAGAAAGATAAAAGAACTACAATCATATATATTTTATCATGCATCCATGAGTGTGTATTAAGGTGCCACATACAGACCAGAACAGAACACTTCATAAGACATGCAATGAATACACATTCAAGATCAACCCATTTACCAGAAAGCTATTGCTTCTAAAATCCCATCCCCAAAATATTGTCCTCCTTAAATCATTAACAGATAAAACAATAAAAAATGTTAGTTTTTTGACCTCTTGATCAGTTCCTTTTTCCACATGAACTTGAGATTCAAAGAAAAACTAGTGACACCATCTTCAAAGGCTCCAAATTGCATTGCCTCGTCAACAAAAGGCAAGCTCAATAACTAAAACACCTAAATCCAATAAAATTAAGGCAAAACATAACCACAAATCAAATCTATCCCACTGTACACAGAATTCATACCCTGTTAAATAAAGCATGATACAGAATCTAAAAGATGAACAATCATAAAAGGCCAAATGCATCTAGACCTCCAGACCCCCTCGAACTTGGAAACTTTTGTCAATGTCACCGTGGATTGAACTCTCAAAAGTTCCAGCTAACCTCATGAAGTTGGCAAAAATGCACCATTTTCCCAAACAACACCGTGTATCAGGTTCTAGTTGGTTTGACTTTTCAAAGATGTCATTTTCCTGATTTTTCTCTCTCCAACCATAAGGTTGGTCCCAAGTTCAAGGGGCTAATTGAAGCAATTGAAAGTTGAGGATCACATCCGGCGAAAGTTGCTAAGTTCAAGGGGTCTAGATGAATTTGGCCATTATAAAACTTTACTATTTACGGGTGTCAACACCCACTTGCAAATGACAGCTATTACTTGGGTTAAAACGAAAAAGAAAAGTACAAAATAAAGAACAAACTTTTGACTTGTTTTTATCCACAATAAGCTACTGGATATTTAACAATAATGTTTACCAAGATTGTCATCTCAAGCCCCAGTTGTCTGAATTTAAAAATAGCTACGACCTACGATGGATGTATTGAGGAAACTGTTCTGGTATCACAGATCACCAAACACTTATTTTTGTTATAATGTAATACAAACCTTAACATTCTGCCCCTCTAGTTTTAGGTATTTCTCACAAGTTTATTCATGTAATTTCCATGCAAACTAATTAGTGCTTGCAACAAGCTTTTGAACATTAAGTTCCCCATAATTCATTGGGGTCGCGTGCATGCTTAACGGCTACTCAATAGAATGCACCATCAATTTGTTAAGGAGTTTTCGAGGACAAATTCTACCCACATGGTACAGAATAAATAACTCGTCTTTGAAGCTCAATTTATCACTAGCCAACCACATAATGCTTCTGTGAATTGTTAATAAGCAGTGAAACTACACTTCACCACAAATGGTTCTTTAATTTACCTTAAAACCTAGTTATCACGATTAAAGTTTCCAAATTCAAACAACCTTAATTGAAGGCGGTTCGTATCATCAATATTCAGAACAAATAAAAGGTCAAATTAGAAGAACAAACGCAACCACAAACAAGGGAAATCAGATTCTGTAAAGGACTAGAGACGCTAAGAGCTTGAAAGCTACAAAAACGATAAGATGAGAGAAAAGGGAATAAGAAAATTACGTACCAAAAACCCTAATGAAGCTTCAGAGGTAAACAAAGCCGCAAGGGTAAAATCAACAATCTTGACATGATAAGTCAATTTCGAAACCAGAAACGACCCTTGATCATCGTGTTCATCATCTCATTCAAAATAAAAAGGTTAAGAGACATGGACCAAACCCCAGCAAGAAAAATAAACTAAGGAAGGAGAATCTCCAGGTAAATTCGCCAATTATTTGCTTATAAAAGAAAATGGTTAGTTCAAATGATCGCCTCTCAGAGTTGAGAGAATGCTGCTTTTAGGGATCGAAATGATAGCAGTAGAAATGCTGAGAGAGACAGAGGTTGGTTTTATATGGACAACTTTTATATGGAAGATCCAAGGGGGGAATACAGAAAAATGTTGGGGAGAGAGAGACAAAAATATAAATAGGATAGGTTGCTTTCTCGGAGTTGCAGTTCCTATGAGATGCTAATTCTTTTTCTTTTGCTTTTTTTATCCACGTGTTTCATAACTGGAAAATAACCTGTGGGAAATTTTATTCCACATTTAAATGTTTATAGAAAATAAAAAAATAATCATATAACAAAATTGAAATGAAAAATTAGTCCAATGTCTAAGTAATTTATTCAACGTCTCTGCTCATCCCTTCACTTGATAAAAGCCCGTTAGTTTATTAGTTATGAAAATAGTAAATAAAAACGAATTCAAATATATGTCGTTTTTGTGATTGCAATGAAAGTGGATGTAAAATCGTGACTAATCCATACTATATCAGAATTTAGTTAGTTTCCATGACTTTGATTTGACGAAGAACAATTGAATGATGTAGAAGAGATGTAGAGAAAAACGAAAAATCATCATCTTTTAATTTCATTTAAAATCTCGTAGAAAATGTAAAAGATCCACTTGATCCTTATGTAACATATAATTACATTTTAAAATTTTAATAATTACATTTAAATTTTCAAAAGTTATTAAATTTTCATTTTATTAAAATTGGATCAGATCAATTAATCCGATTGACCCGCTAACAAATGGACTGATTTATTTCCAACATGAACGCTACATGTTATATTTTAATTGGAAAAACAAAAACCATGAATGACATCTTTTAAAATTCACATCAACCAAAAACTAATACATGACACATGATGTTAAAAAAAACATTTTTTCAAAAATCAAGGAAGCAGC